>PVIH01029059.1:0-14259 GCA_004025045.1 Sigmodon hispidus | reverse complement strand
GGAAGGGGACAGCATTGGGGAGGGGACAGCGTTGGAGAGGGGACAGCATTGGGGAGGGGACAGCATTGGGAAGGTTGAGAACCACTGCTCTGAGGCCTATTTGTCAAAGCCTCCTCCTCCTACAGTTCAGCTACACTGGCCAGGGATGATTGCCTCAAGGACAAGGATGTGGCCTTTGCAAATGCTGTTCTCTCCACCTGGAATGTTCCCAGAGCCCACGTTCCTCAATCTGCAAAGACTGGATCTCATCACTCTTTGGGTCTCAATTTAATTGTCACCTCACGGAGAGACCGTCTGTTTCTCATTCCTCTGTAATTCTGTTGTTCACTGACCTCTCTGCTTCCTTTCTGTGTACTTATCATAATTTGTAAAAAATTTAATGTTTACAGCTGAATCCATCATGGAGGAAAGGAATTTTCTGATATGGCACAAGCCACCTCTGTCTTGCTCATTAATACCTCCTTAGAAACTGGCCCATGGGAAGTGGTCAGCTGATAAAGAGACTCGCTCAGCAGTTAGGAACGTGTGTGCTTTCCAACCAATGCTCTGACTCTGTCATCAACACCTCTGTAAGAATGAAAGTGATACAATTGTTACTCTCTTAATGAGCAATCATAGCTTAGAGGTGTCTTAGAGTTTTCTGTTGCTGTGAAGAGACACCATGGCAACTCTTATAAAGAAAACATTCAGTTGGGATGGCTCTCTGACAGCTTCTGAGGTTCAGTCCGTTATCATCAGGACAGGAAGCATGGCGGTGTGCAGACAGGCATGGTGCTGGAACTGAGAGTGCTGCATCTTGACCAGAAGGCAGCAGGAAGTTGACTCGCAATCACACTGAGGGAAGCCTGAGCAAAAGAGACCTCCTTGCCTGCCCCCACAGTAACACACTTCTAATAGGCCACACCTCCTAATAGTGCCACTTCCTTTGAGTGCCATTTTCTTTCAAAACACCACAGAAGGAGAAGCATTCATAGTCAGAAATTTATATCTATAATCCTATTTTCTCAGTTATACTTAATTATATGAGATTGTTGTTGTTAGGTTGTTACCATCAAAAAATAGTATTTGTAAGGTACTGACTAATAGTCAAAGTATGCCTGGTTAGTTTGGATATTATGTCAACTGGGACAGATTTGGTTATGTCAGAAATAGTCCCTACATGCCAGTGCAGACAGCCATAGTGTTTCCCCACCCACTGTACTTCATGGGCAGCCTGTAGATCTTCTCTCACCTTCTCTAAGACCCAGGGTGACAGGATGACTTCTACTTAGAGCCTCACTGGGAGTTTTGGAAAACTTGGGAAAGATATTCTAGTGTCTATGTAGAAGTCACACACACACACACACACACACACACACACACACACACACACACTGCTAATCCCTGAGCAATACTCATCAGCAAGCAAATATCTTCCATCTGTGTATCTAGGGAGATATTAATGAAAAAGGCCTCATGTCACTGGACAAAAGAATTGCTGATCCTGGATTCATCCTACTGGGGATTATGATTTAGGGTTGATACAAATATTTTATGTAAAAGGAATATAGTTTACCAAGTTACTAGTGACTATTTTTACCTGATGGTGCTGACTGCATTTCAGGTAGGTGTCCTGGGAATAAGTGGGACGAGGCTTGCCCCTTTTAGCCTATTCATAAATGCAACATTTAAGAGTAGAACTGTACCCACATTACACTCTGCTGTGTGTTCTGAATGTTGTTAACAGTGTGGGTTTGAGGTTTTGTTTTTGTTCACTACAAGCTCTAGCTAGGTAAAGGAATCAATCATCTTAGAGATGCTAGAAATTCTAAAGTGACAGAACTCTCTCCACTTTGCTTGCTGATAGGGATTGGTTTGTGAAAGGCAAAGGTCTTCATGGGGCACTGAACTGTTGGTGCTCTGTGAAATTTCTGTGCTTTCAAAGCTAACTGTGGACAGAATCCAAGGATGTCACAAGGTTGCCTAAAATATGGGACAGGTACATTTCAGAAGGTTCTGTAACCCATGAATTAATTCTCTAATTTCATTTCTTACAACCTTAGGGCACTTTCTCTTCTACAAGTATTTATAATATGCAAATGTCTCAGACCTCTTAGTATATCTGTGGTTACGCAGGGACGAATGATCAGCGGATGGACATTAAAATAATGGCACGTTGTAAGCTGGCTTCTCAGAGGGATTGTATGAAATGGAAAGAGACAAAGGGTACCAAAAGCTTCCAGCAACAGTAAGCAGAGTTTCCCATTATTCACACTCCTTCAATAGAGTCTGTGGGATCTAAATGTAGAAACTGTTCAAATTCCTTTATGTTGGAAAGCCATAACCCACAGAAGGGGGCAAAAGGTGTTGAATTTTTTCTTTTGGTCTCAGTGTACACAAACTGACTTGTTCAGGCTCCAAATGTGTGTGTGTGTGTGTGTGTGTGTGTGTGTGTGTGTGTGTGTACATTCCCAGCATTGCCTGCCTTTCATGAAATTAGCCATTGTTCTAAAAGTCAAAAATGCAAATCCAGAGAAAACTGGAAGCATGCCAGGGCCCACAATACAAACTTAATTACCTAAGGAAAACTACAAGAAAGACTTTTGTTTTCCATCGAAATCCCCTCCCCGGGCTGTTAGCTATGTCGTACAAGGGCCCAATCGATATATTAGCGCTTGAGAACCAAAGTCCCTTGGAATAAATTAATCTGTCAGGGAAAGCAATAAACAAAGAACAAATTAACATGTTTTAAGACATTGCTTAAATTTTCATAAATATAGACCTTGAAATGGAATGATGAGTTCCCAGGGGCCAGAGCTAATATTTGGTTGTAATTAAGAACTGCTCTTTCATGTTGCTTCTGATGTAGGTGGGAAATCAGCCACATGCTTGTTGAGTTCTGGCTTGTGCTTCCTCACAAACGCCACTGTTTACTTCATTAGTAAGAAGCGGACGCCTCACAAGCTACACTGGCACACTTAGTCTGTTTTACGTCTAGCTGATATTCAATTATTGAAGTGCACACACACACACACACACACACACACACACAAAACCACACTCACATATTCTTACACACACAGTACAAGCAGATTCCTTCAGGAACCTGCATGCATTAGCTTACCAGAGGTTTCAATGGACACAATGACATCCATAATACACCATAGAGACCATGCCATTTAAGATTCTTAGGCACAGCTGACAAAGCAAGGCTATATGGTGTGTCCCACACTGTCCGGATGTGGAGTAACTTTGCTGATAATAGGTGAGGAGGGCATTACCCGTGTAACTTACTTTATACGGACTCATTTAAATCCAGGAGCCAGAAACCTACCTCAAACTAGCTCAGGCCAGAACACAATTTGTAGGAAGATTTCCACCGAGAGCTTTAAGTCACTCTTGCTGTGTATGGCTCCACACTACTTACTCAGCATCTGGCATTCTCAGTGTCGGAAAAGTGGCCACTGCCAACCCTGAGCCTAAGTCACAAAGAGGCACTCAGGATGCCTAAGGATATGAGCTGTCTTCATGGGGTCTGTAGCTTCCAAGTTCTAGCAGACTCCAGTTCATTTGGTTTCTGTGCCCACTCTTCAGATAACTGCACAAGGCAGAAAAGGGGCCCTGCTGAGCTGGGCCTGGGCTTCATGTTCAGCTTGATTTGAGGGGGCAGAGAGAAGTAATTGCTCATCTATCTAAATGCTTGGATTGTGTCTCTGCTTCAACAGAAAAGCAGAGATATTAGGCTGGCCACCATGAATATTGACCCAGGAACTTTCATTTCTAGTCTGTCATGCTTAATTCCTAAATGTAGCTAATTCACAGAAAAGGTCAAAACATGGTCTCTACTTGTGTAAAAACTCTGAGGCTCTTTGGACAAAACTGGTGTAGTAGAGAACCAAACCATTTCCTATCAAGGTCTAGGCCAGGGAAAACTATGTGATCTGTAGCAGATATGATAACGCAGGAGTGGGGTAGGGTAAACTCAATCGGTCGAGTACTAGCCTGGGTTCCATCCCCAGTACCTGCCGTCCTAGCACTCTGGAAGTAGAAGCAGATAAATATGAAGTTTGAGGTCATCTTTGGTTACATAGAAAGTTCCAGGCCAACCTGTAATATGTGAGACTTTGTCTCTGAGAGAGAAAAATAAAGATGGATAAGATGGAGTAATACTAACTGTGGTAGTGGGAGGTCTCCAGTGACTCAGAACAAGTACCACCCAGCTATATCTATTTCATGAATGTCTTTGTGACAAATGACTTATGATGTGCTACTATTAAAATATACCAAGGAAAACAGTCCATGGGGCTTCTTATCAGTTGAGAACTTTTAAATGTTTACTTTGCTGAGCAGCTTTATAACTCTATACTCCAAGGAACTGTGGATAAAGTCTGAACTGAGCATTCTGATTATGAGCTGCTTTTCTAGTTAATGAGTAACATATATTGTGAGGGTAGCATATATATTTCTTGATATATAGAGATGAAAATGGAAATGTACTCTTCAAAGCTGTATTATCACAGGAAGAGACTAAAGTTTCTGATCCAAGTAGTTTACAGCTCTTGGAAGTGAGGGAGGAGCAGATGCAAGGGACCAAGTATCAAGCCCATGGGGTCCATTTTCATCCAAACTACCACACTGATCTTTAGCACAGACAAGAGGGAGACATTTTCTTTACAATCCAGTCAAAAATGACCCTGCCCTCTACAGTGGGGGAAGACACAGCTCTCCGGCCAGGGCATTCACTGTAGAGATGATTTTCATTCCAGGACAAATGTGTAGAATGGTAAGGAGAGTGGGTCTCCTGTAAGGCATCCCATTGGCTTGTTTTACACATTAAACTAGGCACTGAGTGCAGAGCTCATGGGTGGGGGGCTTGCTGAGTATGCTTGAAACTCTCGCTTGAGCCCCCCGTTCTAGAGAAAGTAGCACCGAAATACGTTCATATTTTTAAAATGAACAAAACATTCAAGTTATCTCTCCAAAAATATATGAAAACTTTGTTTTTCTCACAAGCCTCGCTTCAAGTCCCTGCTAACAGTTTCATATTGTATGAGATGCAAGGAACACACATATATGGTCATACATTCATATAAATTACACTAATACCTCCATCTTGGACAGTGTGCACATGCATGTGTGAGTGCATGCACGTGTGTGTGTGTGTGTGTGTGTGTGTGTGTGTGTGTGTGATTTTATTTGCCCAGAATTTCAAAATTTGCTGAAAGTTTCAGAAAGACATTCTTAGCAGAAAATTGTTTGTTTCCCATCCCAAAACAAACACTACCCTGGGTATTTTTCTTTATGTTGGCTATTTTGGTATCAGAATAAAAATTATGCTGAAGAATAACATTAAAACCACACAAGAATGAACTGGTGTACACAAAGTCTTCTCACGGATTCAACTATCATATTAACAATTCTTGAAATGGGATCAGGGGTTTGTCTAAATTAGCATACTATTATATCTTTTTTTTTTTTCTTGTCTCAAGTTTATTTGTAAAAACAGCATAGGGTCCTGATCATCTGCAGTAGTGTGTAGGTGTATCAAGCCAGTCCAACTGTCTTCATATTGGCAGACAGAAAACTTCTCTATAAGGCCTTCACTGGGGCCTGGGCATCTTTGGGAGCCTGAGTTGGAGCTGAGGCCGCTGCCTTGGTTTGACCCTTGGGCTTTGGTTGGCTGAGCCTATGACCCTTGGCCATAGAGCCTCTGATCTTCTTCCCAAGCTTGGGGTGAGCCATCAAAGCAAGCTGGGTGAGTTTGTTGCTGGGGCCCTTTGGCATCTTGGGCTGAACCCCTTTAGCCTTCCCCAGGGCCTTGCTGGCCTCTGCGTGGGCGCTCATGGCCTTTGCATTGTTTGCCTGCATCTTCTTCAGGCCTTTCTTGTTGTGCTTCTTGGCAAAGCGCATGTTCCTCAGGAACTTGGGGTCGAACCCCTTAAGAGACTCATATCTCTGTGATCGGGGCTTCTTGATGCCATTCCTGTACCATTTTCGGGATTGGTTGTGTGTGGTGTGGTGCTTGGATTTAGCCATGTCTGAGTGGTAATTGGCGGCTCCCAAAGCGCCTGGCCTATTATATCTTAAAGGTCACATTCCAGGGCATCTCTGAGTTTCCAGAATCAAACCATCTGTGCTCAAAAGAAAATTATATTTTAAAGTATTTTTTATTCTTACATATTTATAGTTAAAGGGATAAGTAAGAAATCTACAAGTCTGAGATTAAAAAATAAATAAATAAAACAATTTAATCAACAAAATAAAGCTAGTCAGTGACTTGGTACAGGCAAAATACAGCATCTATGATTATTGCCATCTCCTTGTGTGGATTACCTACCACCATGGATTAGTTTAAAATTTATACTTTACATATACTTTATAAATTACACTATGTAAAGTATAAATTTTAAATGATCACCATGAAAATATACAAAGTAGAGCTTATTATTATCTTTCTAGCCCCAATTGTATTGTAACATCTGAGACATTGTTAAATGTATTATCTTATGAGTCATGCCCAATATGTCACACAAACCAGACTCCAGTGACGGACCAATGAGGGGAGGAGTTGACCTAGGAACGTAGCTGGCCAGACTTCCTTTCTAAAACAGAATACTTTGTAAATAATATAACTTTCAATGAGAGTCTTGTGTTGAATAAATTATAACTGTTAGTGTTGCATCTTTGGTGTGTGTGTGTGTGTGTGTGTGTGTGTGTGTGATTCCAGTTTTCACAGCCTCTATCCTTCCAGATGGTGCCTGAGTCAAGCTTGTCACAGACCCTTAGCCTCCTGCTGCCTTTTAATGCTGGTCCTTGATTGCCAATGACCCCTGGCTGGACTGGCTTCTCAACCCATTTAACCCCTCTCGGCTGGGTCCCTGTCTCATGCAGGAGGAGAGGCTGGTGAGAGCCCAGAAGCAAGAAAGTGCCAAGTGAGCCTTCCACCCTTTCAGAGCTGGTGGCCTGTTTCCCAGCATCATCATGGATGGCCAAGAACACTCCATCAGAGAGTTGCTGATAATACAATTTTCTCTATATTGCCAAATAAATGCTACCCATTTTCTGATTGTTAATATTTTATTTGACTATGCCCAGACAATCAAGTCTTTGAATGTTTTTCCTGCAGGAGTTAAGGGCTAAAAACCATTGAATGTAATCCTTGGGAAAGGTGAACTTGGCAACTTAAAATTAAATCCCACTAGGATTTTTAGTCTTGATGTTAGTGGCCAAGACAGCTCATGTTTGTCAGTACAGAATCAGAGCTTCTTTAAGGGAACTTAAGGAAGACAATGATTAATTTCCCTGTCACGGCCTCAATCACTTTTAGTGACACAGGGATGCCAGTTTTCAAAGATGTTGATAACATCATCGAGAATTTTCTTCAGTTAAGGCTGGTTTGGCTTTTGTGACATGATAAAGAAAGTTGGTGATTTGTTTGGTGAGAATCTGAGGCCATAGACAGAGAGGTGGGGAAGTCTGCCTTTGGGCATTCTTTCTGTGCTGGGATTTTGTTAGCTTCGCATCAAATTGTAAGAAAACAAGGTAGAGAAAGTTAGTGCCTCAGTGTCACCCTGAGGAAACAAAATCTGGTTCTTGTTTTAGTGAGACTTTTGCTTTGTATTATTATTACATGGTTTACTTATGTGGTATACACACGGCATACGGTGTGGAGGTCAGAGAACAACCTTCAGGTATCAGTTCTCTTCTTCTACCCTTGGGTCCCAGAAACCAAGCTTAGGCCATTGGGTTACATGGAAAGTAACCATTTTTACTCATTGAACCAAACTGTTAATTTTTTTTCCAAGACTGAGTTATTCTGTGTAGCCCTGGCTGTCTTAGAACTCAGTCTGTAGACCAGGCTGGCCTTAAACTCAGAGATCCACCTGCTTCTGCCTCCCAAGTGCTGGAATTAAGGATATGCACCACCATGCTCTACCTACTTAAATTCTTTTATTGTTGTTGTTGTTGTTGTTGTTGTTGTTGTTATGTGTCTGGGTATTTTATCTGGTGCCTGTAGAGACCAGAAAAAGGCACAAGATCCCTTGAGTCTGGAATTGTCAATGGTTGTGAGTATCATGTGAGTGCTTGGAATCGAACCCAGTCTGCTGGCTAGAGCAGAGAGCCCAAAGATGTGTGTTCTGTTCTTTGTATGACTCTTTAAATCTTTACAGGAAAGTTAAACTGACTTTATTTTATAATATGCAAAGAAAGTCTCACCCAATATTCCAATGAAATAGGAAAAGAATCACATTAATATTTTCTTGACTTTTTGAATATTAAGATTGAAACAACAGCAATGTTGAGTTTTTTATCACTAAGATCTTATTGAGTTTGGTTTGTTTTGCATTATTAATGCAAAATGAAGCCACACCTGTGATTTTGGTCCACTGTTCACATTTGTCTCTACTAATCATGAGTAGCCCCCAAATGACTTGCCAGTCATTTGTATGCATAACCTCCCAAGCCTGTTCATTTATCCTAGTGACAGCCTTGCCCATGTATAAAATAACTTAGAATGTACATACTTGTGTGGTTGTTTGCACAGCTGTGCTGTGTTAACCTATACACTAGTCAGAGCTGGGCAAAGGCTGAATAGATGAGATTAGGATGAGATCTTTTAGTCCATCTGTAACCAAATGATCATACAAGAGGTTCAGAGGGGCCCACCTCTTGCCTAGCCTTGCTCTGTGAACAAATGAGCTGTGAGAAGATGGAATCATGGTCTATTTATTGAGGAACTTTCACATCTGAAGCCTGAGTGTATTGTGACTGGTCTTCTTCAAAGTACAAGCTAAGAATCAAAAGTCTTTGTGTCTGCCTCACAAATGAGGCCCCACAAGATTAAGTGGTTATTATTCTGCAGTTCCAACAACTCCAGTTGGAAGAGACATTAAAGAGACTTCTGGGTGCTGGCTCTCCCCTTTCCTGCCCTCACAGGGCAGATATACCTCTCCCTGCTCATACCCTGGGAAGGACTGTGGCTTCCAAGGAGAGCCTAAGATGTTCCGGGAAGAAGGACACCCTTTGACATACCACACTTCTCCTTAAAATTGTATGCACATTTTCACCCTTTGCTTGTTCTATTTTTGCTTTTCAGCAGTAGGGGTAGATAGACTCTAGGGCCTCAGGAATGCTAGGCAAATGCCCTAAGACTTAAATATACACACTCAGTTCTTTTGTTACCTGTTTGATTAGTTTTGAGACAGGGTCTAAGTTACTGAGGCTAGGTTTGGACTAATTCTGTAGTCAGATAGGCCTTCAATTTGGGATCTTCCTGCCTCAGTGTACAGGATAGCTGGGACTACAGGCCTGATCTATCAGGTCTGGCAAGAAAGGTTTTTATTTTATTATTTTTTGTTTGTTTGTTTGTTTGTTTGTTTGAAAAAGGGAGGGGTTAATGTAGATTGAAGCATGAGAGGATGGGAAGAGCGGGAGAAAGGAAAAGAGGGGGAGGGGAGAAGAGGAAAGAAAAGGGAGAATTTAGAAAAGGGTGTTCTGCTGCACACAAGAGACAAACACACCTCAACCCCAAAGACAGACACAGGCTCAGAGTAAAGAATTGGGGAAAAAATTTCCAATCAAATGGCCCCAAGAAATAAGCTGATGTTGCCATCCTAATATCTAACAAAGTAGAATTCAAATTAAAATCAATTAAAATAGATCAGGATGGACATTACTTATTCATCTCAGGAGAAAATGATAAAAATGAGATTTCAATCCTGAATATTTATGCCCCTAATATAAGGCACCTACATATGTAGAAGAAACTACTAAAGCTCAAACCCCAAATCATTTTTCACATTCTACTCATGGGAGACTTCAAAACCCCACTTTCATCCCTGGATAGGTCAACCAGACAGAGACTCAACAGAGAAATAAGGAGTTTAACAGGTTATAATGCAAATGGGCTCAATAGATATTTACAGAGGCTTCCACCCAAACACAAAGAAATATATATATTTCTCAGCACCACATAGAACTTTCCATAAAATTGCCACATAATTGGTCATAAAGCAAATATCAGTAGATACCAAAAAATGGAAATAATCCCTTGTATCGTATCAGACCACCATGGTCTAAAGTTAGAATTCAAAAACATCAAAAACCACAGAAAGCCTACCAACTCATGGAAACTAAACATCACTCAACTGAACCATATCTGGATCAAGGAAGAAATTAAGAAAGAAATCAAAGACTTCCTAGAGTTTAACAAAGATGAATCCACAACATACACAAACCTATGGGACACAATGAAAACAGTCTTAAGAGAAAAATTCATAGCACTAAATGCCTATATGAAAAATCTAGAGAAATCCCACACTAGAGAACTAACAGCACAGCTGAAAATCTTAGAACAATTAGAAGCAAACTCACCTAGAAGGAGTAGACAGCAGGAAATAATCAAACTTAGAGCTGAAATCAATATAATTGAAACAAAAAGAACAATACAAAGAATCAATGAATCAAAGAGTTGTTTCTTTCAGAAAGTCAACAAGATAGATAAACCCTTATCCAAATTAACTAAAAAGCAGAGAGAGAGTATCCAAATCAACAAAATCAGAAATGACATATCAACAGACCCCCAGGAAATCCATAAAATTATCAAGTCATACTTTGAAAATCTGTACTCCACAAAAATGGAAAACCTAGAAGAAGTGGACAGCTTTTTGGACAGGTACCACTTACCAAAATTAAATCAAGCACAGATTAATTACCTAAACAGACCTAGAACTCCAAAGGAAATTGAAGCTATCATTAAGCCTCCCAAGGGGGGGGAAGTCCAGGTCCAGATGGTTTCATGCAGAATTATACCAGACATTCAAAGAAGAAATAATACCAATACTCCTCAAACTGTTTCATAGATGACAAACTGAAGGAATATTGCCAAACTCTTTTTATGAGGCCACAATAACCCTAAGACCCAAGCCACTCAAAGATACAACAAAGAAAGAGAATTACAGACCAATTTCCCTCATGAGTATTGATGCAAAAATTCTCAACAAAATTCTGGTAAACTGTATACAATAACATATAAAAAATATCATCCACCATGATCAAGTAGGCTTCATCCCAGAAATGCAGGGATGGTTCAACATACAGAAAACTGTAAATGTCATCCATCATATGAACAAACTGAAGGAAAAAAACCACATGATTATATCCTTAGACATTGAAAAGGCCTTTGACAAAATCCAAAACTCCTTTATGATAAAAGTCCTGGGGACATCAGGAGTACAGGGAAAATATCTAAATATAATAAAGACAATTTACAAGAAGCCGACAGCCAACATCAAACTAAATGGAGAAATACTCAAAGCCATACCACTAAAATCAGGAACGAGACAAGACTGTCCTCTCTCCCATTATCTATTCAATATAGTTCTCTAAGTGTTAGCTAAAGCAATAAAAGAACACAAGAAGATTAAGAGGATACAAATTGGAAAAGAAGTGGAACTATCTCTATTTGCAGATGATATGATTGTATACATAAGTGATCCACAAAATTCTACCAGGGAATTTCTACAGCTGATAAACACCTTCAGCAAGGTAGCAGGATACAAGATTAACTCAAAGAAATCAGTAGCCCTTCTATACACTAAAGATAAAAGGGCTGAGAAAGAAATAAGGAAAACATCACCCTTAATAATAGCTGCAAATAGCATTAAATACCTTAGAGTAACTATAACCAAAGAAGTAACAGATCTATTTGACAAAAAAAAACTTTAAATCACTGAAGAAAGAAATTAAAGAGGATATCAGAAAATGGAAAGCTCTCCCATGTTCCTGGATAGGTAGGATCAACATACTAAAAATGGCAATCCTATCAAAAGCAATCTACAGATTCAATGCACTTCCCATCAAAATCCCAACACAATTTTTTACAGACCTGGAAAGAACAATACTCAATTTCATTTGAAATAACAGCAAAGCCAGGATTGCCAAAACAATTTTACTCAACAAAAGAACCTCAGGAGGCATCACCATCCCCAACTTCAAATTATACTATAGAACTACAGTAATAAAACAGCCTGGTACTGGCATAAAACAGATTCATGGATCAATGGAATCGAATTGAAGATCTCGACAGTAATCCAAAAACCTATGAATAACTGATCTATGACAAAGAGGCCCAAAATATTCAATGGAAAAAAGATAGTATCTTTAACAAATGGTGTTGGCATAGCTGGATGGTAGCCTGTAGAAAAAATACAAATAGATCCAAGCCTGTCACCCTGCCCAAAACTCAAATCCAAGTTGATCAAAGACCTCAACATAAACCCAGCCACTCTGAACTTGATAGAAAAGAAAGTGGGGAATACCCTCTAACGCATTGGCACAGGCGACTACTTCCTAAATATAACACCAGTAGCACAGGCAGTAAGAACAACAATCAATAAGTGGAACCTCCTGAAACTGAGAAGCTTCTATAAAGCCAAGGACACAGTCAATAAGACAAAATGACAGCCTACAGAATGGAAAAAGATTTTCACCAATCCTACAAGTGACAGAGGACTGATCTCTAAAATATATAGAGAACTTAAGAAACTAGAGCCCAAAGCCCTAAATAACCTAAATTAAAAGCGGGGTTAAGAATTAAAAAGGTAATTCTCAGCAGAAGAATTACAAATGGCTGGTAGGCACTTGAAAAAGTGCTCAACATCTTTAGCCATCAGAGAAATGCAAATCAAAACAACTTTGAGATACCACCTTACACCTGTCAGAATGACTAAGATTAAAGACATAGATGACAGCCTATGCTGACAGCCTATGCTGGAGAGGTTGTGGAGCAAGGGGAAAACTCCTCCATTGTTGGTGGGAGTGTAAGCTTGTTCAGCCACTCTGGAATGCAGTATAGTGGTTTCTCAGAAAATTGGGAATCAATTTCCCCAAGGACCCAGCAATACCACTATTGAGCATATACCCTAAAGATGCACATTTGCACCCCAAAAGCATTAGCTCAACTATGTTCATAGCAACATTATTCGTAATAGCAAGAACCTGGAAACAACCTAGATGCCCCTCAACTGAAGGATGGATTAACAAACTGTGGCACATTTACACAATGGAGTACTACTCAGCAGTAAGAAAAAATGATATCCTAAAATTTGCAGGCAAATGGGTGGATTTGTAGAATATCCTCCTGAGCGAGGTATCACAAACCCAGAAAGATAAGCAGGGGATGTATTCACTCATTAGTGGACTTTAAACAACAAGCAAAGCATGTCCAAGCTGCAAACCACAACCACTGAACACCTTGGGATCTGAAGCACTTTGGACCAGCATCTTGGAGCCTGTTTCCTCCAGAGGAACACCTAACCCAGTCTTGATGTTAGGATGAGGAAATCAGAGTTGCCTGGAGTGGGCGCTGAACTACACCACCTTGAAACCTTGGGACCCCCTGCCCTTGCTGAGGAGGAGATAAGGAAATGGGGAGAGTGAGAGTGACTGGGAGGGGCGGGAGGGGGAAGGGAGTTTGAACAAGGGGATACATGAATAAAAAATAAAACTTTATTCAAAAATAAATAAAAAATCAAAAAAAAAAAAAACGAAAGAAAGAAAAGGATGCACTATATATCCTAGAGTGGATCCCAGCTTCTCAAGAGAAACATGGACCCCTATATATTTTTACAGAGAGAACAGGGCAGCAAGAGGCGTGAGGACATTACTCAGAGCCCTATCACAGCAAAGGCCAGAGCTTGACCTTTGCGCATACAGTTCTGCTGTCTCTATCTTGCAGCCATGGATTTCACCAGGTTTTGCACAGCAGCAGCAGAAGCCGGAGTTCAGGAGGAATACAGAGCTGTAGACAAGAGCCTGGCATTTCCCACCGTGGGAGGCCCCAAAGATCCGGGGAATAACTGGTTGAACCAGTGCCATGGTGTCCCCCAGGCTTAAACACTTAAAATGTTGTTTCGTTAGAGAAATTCATTCACTCTTTTATCCAGGACATTGACTCCCTGCTCCCAGAAACGACATCTCCCAGGCTCCTGCCTGGACTGCTGGTTTTAGTTTAAAAAGCTGAGTTAGAGCCAGTGGTGGTGGCACCTCTGAACCATTTAAAAGCTAAAACCAGAAAGGTATGAATGACATGAAGCAGACAGTCAGTATTTGTACAAGAGCATCAATGGTAAAGTGTAAGCAATCCAATCAGTGCTTCTAGACACCTCTGGCTGCTCCTGCTCTCTAACAGCCCTGCAGGTTTTTCTCAGCTCTCTCTTGCTCTCCTCTCTCTCTCTCTCTCTCTCTCTCTCTCTCTCTCTCTCTCTCTCTCTCTCTCTC
>PVIH01029058.1:0-14261 GCA_004025045.1 Sigmodon hispidus | reverse complement strand
TGGATCTGTGCTTAGGCCTCTCTGTCTTGTTGTATTATGGCTCTATAATGGCAATTAGGGTGGTCATTTATTGATCATAACTATCTAGGTACCGCCTCCACTATTACATGGAGTTCTATCCCCAATCATCTTATGGGTTCTTAGGTGTTTCCTTAGCACCATGTTTTTTCTCTAAACCCACAAGGTCTCCCTCTGTAGACATCTGTTTCTTTGTTCTCCCTCTCTGTTGCTCCCCTGAGTCAATCATTTCTTTCTTTCATGATCTCTTCCCACCTCACTTGCTAGTGACCCATCTGATTAAAATTTTCTCAGGAGATATTATCTATTTCCCCTTACCAGAAAAATCTATGGGTCACTCTCTTAACTTTCTCTTGTTACCTAGATGCTGGAGGGGCAGGGTGTAGATGGTAGCCTACTCATTCTTTGCATTAGGTCTAAAATCCACTTGTGAGTGAGTACATACCAAGCCTGTTTTTCTGGGTCTGTGTTATCTCACTCAGGATCATACTCTCCAGATCTAGGCATTTCCCTCAAATGTAAGAATGTCATTTTTTTTACTGCTGCATAGTGTTCCATTGTGTAAATGTGGTACAATTTTTTAATCCATTCTATAGTTGAGTGGCATCTAGGTTGTTTCCAGGTTCTGGCTGTTACTAATAATGCTGCTATGAACATAGTTAAGTTAATGCCCTTAAGATAAGATGTGCATCCTTTGGGTATATGCCAAAGATTGGTATTGAGGGATCATTGGGTAGATTGATTCCCAGTTTTGTGAGGACCCAAAATACTGATTTCTAAAGTGGCTTTCAAAGGTTACAATCTCACTAGCAATGGAGGAGTGTTCCCCTAAGCCTGGAGAAATTTGTAAATGAATTGTTTAGACCTAAAATATATTAAAGTCAAAGACTAAAGATTCTAATTCCCAACTTTTTTCCTTTTCACAAAGAAAATATACAGCTTGCTATTGAGATTCTAACACTATATTACAAAAGACTTTTCACACATCCAAATTGGTTTAAGGTTTTTTCTTTTTAAACAAAAAAATACTAGTATCTTCCTCTGAAGTATAGCTAAAGAACCAATAGTGCATGGAAAGGGCCTCGAAATTCTCTGCTTTTGACTATGTCTTATGATTCATTCTAGGAAGTTACAAAGAAAAAGATATCCAGGTGATATGAGTGCAGAATCCAGACACACACCAGGCAAAAACACCAGAGTGTTCTTATACCCTTTGCTCTGATAGTGTGTGACAAAAAGGTTATGTTTTTCTAAATGTTATTTTTGTTATTCTGTCTAGCCATGAGGACATATCCCTTTCATCTCGTGTTAAGTAAACAAATGCAAATAGCTATTTTATAGATTTTGTATAGTTTTGGTAAATAAAATTTATAGCAATAACTGAAGACCCCCACCAGGTCCATATTGGTCCAGAAGATGATCCCAGAAAAAGTTGCTGAGCCAGACTCAGTCAGAATAGACATGAAAATAAATTTCAACAAAGCCTGGTGTCCTTGAATTTATTATGCTCATTTCCCATTGTAAATTATACTATCACTATTACTACTATCCAGTTGTTTGACTATTTTATAGACTTTCTAAATTTTTTAGTTATTACATTTTCCACTTTAAATCATAGTATAACTATTATTACTCTTCAGTTGTTTGATTCACAGACTTTAAAATTTTTTACTTATTAGATAAAAAATAAAAATATTGATTCCTCTAAACCATTGTAATTGATGAGAAGAACTCCAGGAATTTTAAAAGGTTATAGTTTTCTGTAATAATTATGAATCTAACAGTGTCATATTTACTAACACAATAAACTATTGTTTATATTCTAGGCAATTTGAATAAAATTAAATGGTGCTATAATTTAATAATGTAAAATTAAAATTAGATAGTTGATACCTATGAAGATACATCACTAGTGTATGGTATATTAGAGAACAACCAGATATATTGATAATGAGTTTATTTTTCTTCTGCCTGAATTTTCAGCAACATTCCTACACTATTCTATTTAAGTGATGTTTGAATCTGATTTTATTTTCCCAGTCCAACATTATATATCCACATACATGTCCATTGTTAAATGGCTATACAGTTATGGTTTGTGGACATAACTCATAAAATCAACATTCTCAATATATGAAGATTACAATATCATATTAACTGTGCTTGATATATATACAACTCATTGCTTAAACAATCTCTCTAATATGACAGTTTAGACTTCTCAGTGTATAGTGTGAAATCCATGGTCAAATTTTACTCAATATTATATAACCCTCAATAACACTCAGACAATTATACATGTATCATGTAACCCAGCAATCTCACTGGTGGGTGAGTGGACAAAAGAGGTGATATTTTCATTTAAAATACATTTTTACATTTCCATGTTAATTTTCTGGTCCCACTTCTGCACTCTGTCTCATGGGTAGATTCTATGTATAAAGGGCTGAGATGTGTAGCCTATATAAACACTCTCATTAAATGGTGCTTCCAAATTTTACATCCCTATGGTCCTTCTTCCATATCATCACAACTTGTAACTTGTCCTTGAATAAAAGTGGGAACAGAATTTACATTAGCTGTATTGTTTTGAAAAAATAATTTATTGAGGTGTTGTGGGTATAAAATAATCTCTGTTTGCTAACATATATCTTGCTGAGATTCCATGTGACTAACATCTATGAAACCACTATAATGTAGGACAAAAAAACGTGCATTGTTTCCCTGACATTCCTGTCAATATTTGCTCATGTGATATTAAAGCTCCTTTGGAGCATACATGCTGACAATGTTTATGCTTTATGAATGAGTTCTTTTGATTTTTTTCCCTTGAGAGAGGTTGCATGAATTTTTCTAATTGTGTCAGACCCTCTTGCTCTCTATGTTTTCTATACTCATGGATTTGCTTTTCATCAGTCACTTGCTTTCACAATGTCTGTGTCTTATTGTGTGTGGTTTGTGTTAGACAGACCCTTGCATCCCCCTGTTTGGAAGTTTCATTTGTTTTTAACAGATACATGAAATGAAGAATTATCAATGCTGACATCCTTTATCTGTTAGTGACCCTCCTGTGTTGGTACGAAATATTTGTACACTGTGTAATGATGTGTTGTTGTGATCGGTGTAAAAAGAAACTGAATGTCCAGGTAAGAAAGATATGTAGGACTTCTGGGAAGAGAGAAAGAGTATATTCAAGGCTCACATGATGCTAGTTGGACTCAAGTGAGGAAGAGACACAAATGGGATAGATTTAAAAGTCATGTGGTAGAATGTAGATTAATAAAGCTAAGGGTTAATTTAAGTTGTAAGAGCTAGTTGAAAACAAG
Source organism: Sigmodon hispidus (assembly GCA_004025045.1). Taxonomy (NCBI): domain Eukaryota; kingdom Metazoa; phylum Chordata; class Mammalia; order Rodentia; family Cricetidae; genus Sigmodon; species Sigmodon hispidus. Next base: position 10,917 of record PVIH01029058.1, on the reverse strand, counting down.
CCTAAGCTAGATACCAAGATTTCCTAATTAAAATAAGTCTCTGTGTCATTATTTGGGATTTTGTGATCCAATGAAAAATTCTATTTCATATGACATCCAATGTCAGGGAAAAATTTCTATGTAGGATACAGGAAAGCTTTAAAAATATTTTAAACATGTAATCATGGAGCCAGACACAGCTGCCTAATCCCAAAGGCTCTCAAGTGGACCACAGCAAGAGTTAAACATTCTGCCACTGCCTGCAGACTTGAGCCATCCAGTGCCATGTGAAGAACCGTGTAGTGGGTTTAAGACTTGGCTCATGAAGTCAGAGAATGCTGCAGATACACATTAAAGTGGTCCAAAACAATAAAATCTTTAAATAGATACAGTAAAGATGGATATAGAAAGTCAGGGAAAAATACATTGTTTCAAATTAGTGAAGTAAAGTCTTCACAGAAAGAGCAAGTAACCCAAAATAATAATCCACAAAAGATGGGAAATATACAGGGAATCTGGATCCTATATGGTGCTTTGTTGAATTTGAATTCATTAAATGCTAATATGCAAAAATCTTTACTGCTGAGAGACATTAGATCATGAACACGGGTAAATTAAGCCAACATATATATTTCTAATGTCTTAACTTCAAAATAAAGGTAAGGAAATAAGTTGTATTGACAGATAGGTTATGCTTCTGTATCTACAAATAAAGAAGTGTGGTTCTCTTCAAAATTAATGAAGATCAGTTTGTTTGAGAGTGACCTTTTAAAAATCTAGGATACAACCAAAAATAAAGAACAAAATCCCACAAGAAAGGTGACATATATGCTGATTCCTCTACATGGAATGGATCTGATACTAAATGACACATGATAAATGATTTATTATTACATGTCTTCCTTTCATATGGCATTGGTGGAGATTTATATTACAGTGCAGTTATGAATTTAAAATAGACTTACAAAGTTGGCAGTTGCCCGTTACCTGCTCATACATAGAACAAAGATTCATCTTTAGCTGGTTTGGGCACACTGCACATCCTAGGCTTGTGTTAATACAGATATGCATGCTACCTTTCATAGTGTGTATTTTCAGCAGAAAGGACAGCAGTGAACTTAATTAGTGCAGGTGACCCAGCCTCTCAGATAGCCCCTGTTGTAGTTGCCTCAAAATTCTGCCTCCAGCACAACTTCAAAGCTACTACCTGAGATGCTCTAGCCTCACAGTCTGTCCAACCTAGACTTCAGATAAGCTCCAGTTTCCCATTACATGACACTAAACATAGAAGAATAAAGCTATCTGCCCAATGATTTGACAATTCCAATTTTCTCAGTTTCCCCTGAGGATTTTGTCACTCCCAGACAACAGGAAGCCACCTAGAGAACATGATGCCCATGTTTCAAAGTGGTGGGTGGATGGCTTTTGGTCATTCATTTGGTTAGGGAAGATTGTCATCATTAAGGGGAGATGGATCCAAGTTGTTATTAGTCATGGTCAGGAAAAACTGAACAAAGAATAATTAGATTCAGAGATCTCTTTCAGAGAGGAAAAAGCAGGGCTAGAGTATAGAAATGAAGGGATAAAAGGGAGGGTTGGTGATTGTATTTTTCAACTAAATAACAACTATTAGTCTCAGATATTTTACATTGGTATAGATGTTTGTATATTGATATAAATTAAAGATTATTTTGTGTTAATTTTGTAATAAGTGTATATATATTCTTGTTTAAGTTATCATATCTGTGCACCTCAGTAGGCAGTTTTCTTTCTAGACTACTGATTATCTCTCTCCTACCAGCTGCTCCCCAATTAACTGCACAGAGACATATTATTGATTATAAATATTCAGCAAATAGCTTAGAATTGTCTCCAGCCAGCTCTTCTAAATTAAATTAACCCAGTTCCATTAATCTGTGTGCTCTTTTGAGACTCAGTTACCTCATCTATATACTTCTTTTCTTGTTTCTTCTGAGTCTGACTTGATAACTCTCTAACTCACCTTCCTTCTGCCCAGGATTCTCTCTGCCATGAAAATCCTGCCTAGCTATCATACACCGAGAGAAATAATTTTAAGTATTTCTGGTCACAAAGAGCCACAGTGTCATTTCAGTCCTCTACTGGAGGAGTTAGATTAATGCACTGAGGAAATGGTAGCCTGTTCTACTGCACTAATTGAATAAAAGTGAATTCAGTTAATGTAAATATTTTGATGTTTTTGCTCCAAAGCATGAAAGGTGTTTCCTGTTTATCTGGGAGTGGAAATCCAGACAGCATCACGAAAATGTTCTTTGGTTAGAATCTCCAGAAGCACATGACAAATCTCGCGGTCTTGAAAGGGAAATTGTACCCTAGCTTGTGCTTCCTTTTATACTCTCAGGAACCTCCCCCATTGCAAAACAGCCCCCAGGCTCAGGCTGAAAGCCAAGACCTACCTTAGAAGCTCCATCTCCTTCTCACTGGAACTACAACACAGCATGGCTGTCCTGCTGCTGCTCCTGGCCCTGGTGTCCTTTCCAAACTGTAAGTGTGTTGGGGTTTCAGGAGAGGGTCCAGACATGTCATCTATGGGATGTATGACTGATGGTGATGTTGCTTGTCCCCAGGTGTCCTGTCCCAGGTGCAGCTGAAGGAGTCAGGACCTGGCCTGGTGCAGCCATCACAGACCCTGTCTCTCACCTGCACTGTCTCTGGGTTCTCACTAACCAGCAATTATGTACACTGGGTCCGCCAGCCTCCAGGAAAGGGTCTCCAATGGATAGGAGTAATATATACTGGTGGAGGCACAGATTATAATTCAGCCCTTAAATCCAGGGTCACCATCAACAGGGACACCTCCAAGAGCCATGTTTTCTTAAAACTGAACAGTCTGCAAACTGAGGACACAGCCATGTATTACTGTGCCAGAGACACAGTGAGGGAACCCAATGTGAGCCTGCTCAAAAACCTCACTGCAGAGACACTCATGGCCAGCAGGGAGAGTCAAGGTACAACAGGAACACCCTGGACTAGTATGGTCTTGCTTCAGAAGCCAGGAAGTTCTAAGATGTCCTGGTGTGCATCACTTTTAATGTTAGAATCTGTGTTTTCATCTCCCAACCAAAAAGGGAGAAGAATCCTCCTGGCCCCTCTCCACTGTTATATTCTATGAATCTTCCTATTTGTTCACACACTAGATCAAATGGTTTCTTACAAACACTATAAGCTATCCAGTGGTTTCCAGTTTTTTCTTGTTATCAAAGATAATAACATATAATTTTAATTGTTCCATATATGTGTTTATTATATACATAAAACATACATTTATATATAAATAAACATATATGTTAATAAAAATATATGTTTATTTATTTTCATGTTTATATAGGTATTTCAAAGAATTCAGCAATTAGTTCAGTTATAAGCTGAAAATTGGAAAATTCTTTTAACTTTTCACATGTCATAGAGAAACCACAGCTATCTTGAGTTGATGAAACTTTCTAAAGAAACCTTGGAAACTGAAATATCAATGGTTTCCTGCTTTTATACCAAAAAGATCCTATAAAATGATGTTGATTATCATTTCATGCATTTGCAATTGGTAAAAATTAGCTTTCACTTCAGGGTCCAAAGTAATAATTTCTCTACTTGTTGAATGACTAGTTTTTATTTTGGTAATAATTTATAACATCTAGTCTTTCCTTTCTGAAGGCTGAATATGTTGTTACTAACTATGGTCAATATCCATACAACTCAATGTTTGGAATAGACCTTCTCATCTATCCAAGAAGTTATATCACTCTACACTGTCCAAGCCATGGTAACCCTGTCATAACTTTACTTTCCCTACAATGAGTTTCTTAGGTTCCATGCACTACTGGTCCTTTTGCTCTCTTGGTGCCTATCTGTCACTGATAAAAAGTCTTTCAGGTGCACGCATATTGCTGTAATATTTATGCTGTTGAGGACAGAACTGCAGCAAACCTGAGCGGACCATTTGGTGTTGGGAGAAGCAGATCAGTATTTCAGAGAATGTAATGACCTTGCAGGGAATCAATTGTCACTCCTGGCACCCACAAGGGTTACGTCATAACTGTCACTAAGTACAGAGAACCCTGTGATTCTACTTCTCCCCATGAGCCCTAAACAGCTCATACAGAAACATATATACATAATTGAAAAATAAAATATTTCTTTAAAATTTTACTATCTATTGCTGGGAGGTAACTCAGTGTGAGAGTTCTATGGTGTATACAAGGCCTTGATTCATATAGAAAATTTTCGAAAATATATTTTATCCAAAGCTTTTAGGGGTCTATCCTAAATGTTTTCTCCCAGAGTCAAAGACAGGCTCTACAAACTAACATAGAAATCCATTTAACTGAAGGTATAGAAAGCAGTCTACTCATAGCACACTCTTTATGTACATGTCATTTTACTGTATTTTTTCTCCTCCCTCCCCTCTATTGCAAAGTTTTTCAGTTTATATAGACACAAAATGTAGTTTTCTGGAAATTGTAATTTTACAAAGCTTTGATATTTCTTTATCGCTGAAGGTCCCAAATGTAATCTATTTGAAAGACTCCTTTTCTGACTATGTGTCCTGCCAAATAGAAAATTATTACAAGAAGCTAGTTTCTGATGTCTGCTCAGAGAACAGAGTGGAGATTAGGCTGTGGGAACTAAGGTTCTTGACTGTCCAAAGGAATGGGAGCAGGTATCCTGCATATGGGAGAAATTGTACCCAGTAAATGCTCAAAACATTGCTATACCATTGGATAAATCACAAAATTGTAATTGATGGGAGGAAGTTTACAGCTTAACACAAATAATCTACAGCAGGAAAAACACAAACATTTCAAAAGGCAAAAACATCAATACAATTAGTGTTTCTTTTGTTTAAATACTCCTTAGACCCTTGGATCTGGTGGGTTTGCCCTTTTATGAAGCATGAATTTTTTCCTGTGTAATTCTATATCCCACAACATTAATCTCATGCAGATTAATGAATAATGTATTTGAATGTCACTATTTCTTCTTATAGATTAGGACACTGTGTCTTATACAAGATATCAGTCTCCCTTTTATTCTCAAGTACAACTTATTTCGATCACTTGTCTGAAATTTGAATCTGCAGGATAATATACAGGATGAAGAAACAAAAACTCCCTAGATTGATGTTATTTTCTAAAGAAAGTTTGGAAAATAAAACAGCCAATTTCTTTCTAAACCAATAGGATGCTGTGGTGGATATGTTCTCTGTATGCTGTAAATAAAGTAACTAGTTTGGTCTATGTGGAGCACTATAGAAGTGGGTGGATTATCAGAGAAGAGACAGGTAGAAGGAGGGTGGCATTAATCAGTCTCCATCTAACCCCAAGGAAGAATCATGTAAGAAATTCAGGTGAGCCACGAGCTGGGACACATTGCAGATAGAATGCTAGAAATGAGTTGAATTAAGATGAAAGAGCTAGCTAGCAATGTGCCTGAGACATAGGCTAAACAGTATGAAATTGATATAAGCATCTGATTCATTTCTTGGGGGGACAAAAACTGCCGCAGGCCAAGTTCCAAACGCTGTCCTGAATGGGCCTAGGAAATGTTCTACAACAGGATGCTATAAAAACTACAGTGATCATTGTTTTGCAACATTGTATCTTTAAATATTTGCATTTAGGCCAAAACTACATTGCATTTTAACATCATATGTTTTTCTCCATGTATGATATGTGACCTGAGGCCACAAAATTTTTAGCTGCTGGTGTGCACATCTGAGCTGATATTGGTCGCATTCCTGGTTCCATGTCTCATCAGTTTTTCCCACTGACAAGTGAGTTCTGAGCTCTGGTTTTCACTGTTTTGTGTTTTTGACATTTCTTGTGCTGCATACAGTGGTTTCTAGGAATACGTTTTAAACACTGTCCATTTTCTTTGGTTAGAAATGCCTAATAATCTCATGTTAGAGCTATATGTGTCATTCAGAAAAGCAGAGCTGGCTTTGGTCCTTATATGAATTACATACATATCTCAAATTATGGACTTTAGATAACCTTAAAAATACAAAGATTTACTTTCATTCATGGCTGAAGTTTCTCTGGAAATTTTTGCAGTGACACCAATAGTGTGTGATGAAGATCTGGAGACATAACTGACTAGATTCTTAGAATCCTGATATGAGGACTCATAACAGTGACCTGAACAACTCCACACAATCCTGAAAAACAGGATCTACTTTCATGTTATCTCATGTCATGATGAGGACCTGCCTATATAGCAGGTGGTAAAATTGAATGAGTGAATAAAACCTCTTAAAATTGGGTGAAAGTAAAATATATCAGAACTGACATCAACTGTATCTAATTTCTAAGAATGCCACTTTTTACTAAGAACATTCACAACATGTTAATGAGATTCTAACACCATCAATTGACATAAGTCAATTACTAAAAAGAATCTGTATGAACAGTATTCTCCTCTGAAATAGAAAGGAAGTCCCAGTACATGGAGAGCCCCTGAAAATTCTCTCACCTTGAGTATGTCCTGTGAGCTATACTTTATAGAAAGAATTGAAAATCACCAAGAGAGCAGGCCCATTTTTTGAGGAACAACTCTGTTTTACAAGTGAGTAATCAAAGTGAGTCACAGCATAACATATATAAAAGGACATGAGAAGAGATAAGTATTGCTTGCTTGGGTAGAAACCTCTGCGTGCTCCAAACATTCATTAGAATCCTTCATCTTGGTCAATGCATAAGAGCAGAAGAAGGTGCAGAAAGCCAGAATCTCTAATCACAAAGAAGATAGAAATTAAATAAAAAATTGATCAACTGCTTTCCTGGTCATTTAATGAAGAGAGGTTGACTGAAATTATTAATGAAAGATGACTCTGCTTGTCTCTGTGTTTTCTAAACTCACATTTTGTTTGTCTCCAGCCTTCCCAGTCATAAGGCCTTTGTCTTCTACAGATGGAACTTATTACATACAGCATCTTTATTTCCCATGTATTGAAAAATCAGCAGATTCTTAATAAATGGGAATTCAGGTGTTTTTTGTTTTGTTTTATTTATTTATTTACTTACTGACTTAAAGGATAAAACATGATCAGCAAATTCTTAACCAAATTAAACAAAAGAAGAAAAGACCTACTTCAGTAAAACTAGAAATTGAGAGGCAAACATTATAACACATATGAATAATTATCAAGAAAAACATAAGGACATACACTATAAGTTTGTTTCAATAAATTGAAGAATTTGAAAACACTCATGAGTTTTTAGGTAGCAAAATTAAACCTAAATTCAATGAATGTTTTTAACAAATGCATACTGTGTAACCTGCTTGAAATACTAATAAAATACTCCATACTAAACATTGCTGGGTATAGTAGTCAAGTTTGGAAGCCATGTTCCTTTAGTGCCTGTATCACTTCTGATCAGGACCTTCTTACTTTTATGGTTTCCATTGAATAGTCAGGAGTTATTCTGATGGGTAGGCAATTACACGTTAGTTGGCCCTTTTCTTTTGCAGCTCTGAAAAGTTTTTTCAGTCCTGTATGTTTTGTGTCTTGATTATTATGTGGTGAGCAGACTGTTTTGTGGATCAAAAAGCTTATTTGGTGTCCTGTAAGCTTCTTGTACCTTTATAGTCATTTCTTGCTTTAAGGTGGAAAAGTTTTCTTCTATGATTTTATTGAATACATTATCTGTGCCTTTGAGCTGCAATTCTTCTCCTTCTTCTATTCCTATTATTCTCAAGTTAGGTCTTTTCATGGTGTCCCAGATTTCCTGAACATTTTGTGTTATGGCTTTTTTTGTTTTAGTATTTTCTTTGGCTGATGTATCTATTTCCCCTACTGAGTCTTCCACTTCAGAGATTCTCTCTTCCATCTCTTGGATTCAGTTGGTTATGCTTGTGTCTGTAATTCCAGCTCTTTTCTTCAGGATTTCTATTTTCACCTTGCCTCATTTTTTTGCCTTTTTGATTGCTTCTATTACAGTTTTTAGTTCCTGGAATGTTTCTTTCATTTTTTGATTAGCTTTTCGTGGTTTTCTTTCAAAGATTTGTTCATCTCTTCCAATTTTTTGTTTGTATTTTCTTCTGTTTCTTTAAGGGAATTTTTTATGACATATTTGAAGGCTTCAATAATCTTCATAAAGGTGTTTTTGGTGTTGTTTCCTCTTCATTTTTCTGTTCAGGTCTTGAAGTTGTAGAACCACCAGTTTCTTTTGGTGTTGCCTTGATGTTCTTTATATTGCTACATTATTTTTACACTGGAGTCTGCTCATGGCTTCAGTGGTTCACAATTAGACAGCTCCTAGTCAGTTGTGGCAAGAGGACTTGTGTGTCTCCTGTCTCCTCTGGGCAAGTGGTCTGCTTGTTCTCTGACTCTGCTCTGGATAGGGGTCTGAATTTCAAATCCCCAGTCCTTCTCTGATGATGCCATTTGCCCTAAAGGCAGGGCCTGGCCAAGCATGGTCACCTCTTTTAGGTGTGGCTAAAGGAGCCCCTCACAGCCAAACCCTAGGGAGAGCTGAGATCAGACTCTAGGGATTGACCTTGGAGAGAGACTCTTTGGACTGGTGATACAGTTGCCCAGTTCTGCTCACTTTTGGACAGGCTCTGAATTTCAAAGACCTCAGTCCTTCTCAGGGTCTGAGTTTCAAAGGCATCAGTCCATCTCTGCAGACCCAGTTTGCCCTGGAGGCAGGATTCAGCCTTGTGAGGTCCCTTCTTATAGGAGTCAATAAACTTGCTTTTATTTATGCACTGTATTTCTGTTTTTCCCACAAGAACTCTAAGATATGACTTTGATTCTTTCTATAATATAAATCAAGTCATTAATTTTATATATTTCATATGTACATGTACATTATATATACTCATTATATATGAGTGTCTGTAAATGTAACACGCATTGACTGTAACTTCAATAAGAAATCTTGAGTACTTTGCATAATTTGTAGTTTCTCCTATTTTTTCACATGTAATGAAAAAATAAATACTTCACTGAATTAATCTCTTTCAAAGAAATATTGGAAAATATATCACCCAATTTTCTACCTCTAAACCAAAAGTAACCCATAAAATACCACAGTGGTCATCAATTTTGCAAAACTGTACTCTAAAACATTTGTAATTGGCAAAAATGACCATTTATTTCAACATCCAATGTAATGATTTCTTGCATGTATAACATGTGACTTCAGACCTCAAAATTGTCAGCTACTGGTATGCACATCCCAGCTGTTGTCAGCTGCATTAATGTCCTACCCATTAACAACTGAATTCTGAATTCTGGTTTTTATAATTTTCTGTTTTTTGTCTATTCCTGTCTGCCTAAAATGGTTTCCAGAAATATTTCTTTGACATTCTCTATTGCTTTTGAATGGAAGAGCCTGATGTCATGTTTGAGCCATATGTGTCATTAAGAAAAGCAGTGTTGGCTTTTAATTACACACATATTACATACTTATCTCAAATTACAAACATTAGGTAGCTTTAAAAATACAAAGATTTCTTCACATTTATGGCTGAAGCTTCTCTGGAAATTTTTGCACTGACACCAATAGTGTGTGATAAAGATTTGGAGACACAACTGACTAGATTCTTTGATTCCTGATATCAGGACTCATAACAGTGAGTTGAACAACTCCACACAATCCTGAAAAAAGGATCTCCTCTCATGTTATCTTATGCCACAGTGAGAGCCTGCCTACAAAGCTGGTGGTAAAATGTGATGAGCAGAGTGAAATTCTTTAAAAAGTGAGTTGAAATTAAAATATATCAAAACAGACATCTACAGTGTCTAATTCCCAAGAATGTCAACATTAACTAAGCACATTCACAATATGTTATTGAGATTTTAACACCCTCAATGTCCTTACTGACATAAGTAAATTACTTAAAATATCTGTACAGACAGAATTCTCTTCTCTTATAGAAAAGAAGTCCCAGTATATGAAATTGCCTGATAATTCTCACATCTCAAGTATGTCCTGTGATTTAACTTTTAGAGAAATAGTTGAAAGACACCAAGAGTGCAGGCCCATTTTCCTTCTCAGGAACAACTCTTTTATTAACAGATGTCTTTGATTTGAATCACAACATAACACATTGGAAAGGGAAAGAGAAGGGAAAAGTAATTCTTTCTTGTGTAGAAATTTTCTCTGACCCCATGCATTTATTATAATCTTACATCTTGTTCAATGTATTTGTGAAGAAGAAGTTGCATAAAGCCAGAATCTGAAATCACAATAGAAATTCATTCCCAAATGATCAATTGCTCTCCTGGTCCTTTTATTTTGGAAAGAAATAGACTGACTTTTTTTAAATGGAAATAAATTCTCCTGATTTCTTTGTTTTCTAAACTCATATATTCTTTGTCTCCAGACTTCCTGGTCACAAGACATTTATCTTTTACTGATGGGATGTATTACATGCAGAGTCTTATTTCCCATGTCTTGAAAAATCAGCAGATACCTAACAAATGCGAAATCAAATGTTTTACCACATATTTGAAAAAGTATGATTGATGTCCTTATTATCCTCCAGGTATCCTACAACTGTCCCACAGTCCTCAGAGTCCAGTCAACACACCTGCTGTTCCTCAGCACTTTGACCAACAAAGAATCCATAAATCCCCATCCACTGTCAACCCAGTATCTTATATTTCTGTTCCTGGTGCCTCTTTATTCATGGCTCCTCATATCACACAGAGATTATCAGTTGTTCTCTGTCAGTCTCACTAAACATGGATACACATTTAATAGATGGCCTGCATCTTAAACTCCCAGCATATCTTCCCTAAGGGAACTCCCAAAGCCCTGCTGGCCACTGCTCCACTATTTCATAATTGTTCTCTGAGGTATGCTCTGTTAAATCTATCAGAAGTTATATTTTGAGCATCCAAAGTCCATTCAGTTTTTTCATGTGGCCAGAAAATAGAAATAGTAAATTTAT
>PVIH01029057.1:0-14262 GCA_004025045.1 Sigmodon hispidus | reverse complement strand
CGTACGTCCGAACTCCCGGGCAGCTGGAGCGAACTGCGCACTCGGTCGGGGAACTCTCGTGAGAGAATGACGACTTCCTGTCCTGGTCCCCTCCCTCGAAGGTCTACTTCCGGAATCCTTTTCAGTTAACCACGCCCAGCTCGTCTCCATTCCTATGACGTGATCGTTCACATATACAGTTCCTGATTTCCCGCTACAAGTACCATGCTGTTTTTATTAATGTAGCTCTATAGTATAACTTGAAGTCAGAGATGGTGATGCCTCTTGAGGTTCTTTTGTTGATCAAAATTATTTTGGCAATCCTGGCTTTCCTGTTATTCCAAATGAAATTGAGTATTGTTCTTTCAAGGTCCTTAAAATATTGTGCTGGAATTTTGATGGGCAATGCATTGAATCTGTAGATTGCTTTTGGTAGAATTGCCATTTTTACTATGTTGATTCTACCTAACTAGGAACATGGGAGAGCTTTCCATTTTCTGATATCCTCTTCAATTTCTTTCTTCAGTGATTTAAAGTTTTTGTCAAATAGATTTGTTACTCCTTTGGTTATAGTTACTCCAAGGTATTTAATGCTATTTGCAGCTATTACAAAGGGAATTGTTTCCCTTATTTCTTTTTCAGCTCTTTTAACTTTAGTGTATAGAAGGGCTACTGATTTCTTTGAGTTAATCTTGTATCCTGCTACATTGCTGAAGGTGTTATTCAGCTGTAGGAGTTTTCTGGTAGAATCCTGGGGGTCACTTATGTATACAATCATGTCATCTGCAAATAGACATAGTTTCACTTCTTCTTTTCCAGTTTGTATCTCCTTAATCTCCTTTCGTTCTCTTATTGCTTTAGCTAAAACTTTGAGAACTATATTGAACAGATAAGGGAAGAGAGAGGACATCCTTGTCTACTTCCTGATTTTAGTAGAATTGCTCTGAGATTTTCTCCATTAAGTTTGATGTTGGCTATTGACTTCTTGTAAATCACCTGTAATATTTAGGAATTTTCCCTGTATTCCTGATCTCTCCAGGGCTTTTATCATAAAGGAATGTTGGATTTTGTCAAAGACTTTTTCAGTATCTAAGGACATGATCATGTGGGTTTTTTTTTTCCCTTCAATTTGTTTATATGACGGATGACATGTACGGTTTTTCATTTTTTTTTTTTTAACCAACCTTGCATTTCAGGGATGAAGCCTACTTGGTCATGGTGGATGATATTTTTTTATATATTGTTGTATATGGCTTGCCAAAATTTGATTGAGAATTTTAGCATCAATATTCATGAGGGAAATTGGTCTGTAGTTATCCTTCTTTGTTGTGTCTTTGAGTAGCTTAGGTATTAGGATAATTGTGGCCTCATAAAAGGAATTTGGCAATGTTCCTTCAGTTTCTACTGTGTGAAATAGTTGAAGAAGTAATGGTCATAGTTCTTTGAATGTCTGGAAGAATTCTGCACTGAAACCATCTGGACCTGGGCTTTTTTTTTTACTTGGGAGGCTTTTAATAACAGTTTCAATTTCCTGTAGGCTTATAGGTATGTTTAGGTAATTAATCTGATCTTCATTTAATCTTGGTAAATGGTACCTGGGCTAAAAGCTTTTTCTTTAGGTTTAAAAACATTTCTTCTAAGTTTTCCATTTTTGTGGAATATATATTTTCAGAGTATGACCTGATAGTTCTCTGGATTTCTGGAGGGTCTGTTGTTATATACCCCTTTTTATTTCTGATTTTGTTGAATTGGATACTTCTCTGCTTTTTGATTAGTTTGAATAAGGGCTTATCTATCTTATTGACTTTCTCAAAGAACCAAATCATTGATTCATTCATTCTTTGCATTGTTCTTTTTATTTCAATTGTATTGATTTCAGATATAAGTTTGATTATTTCCTGCCATCTACTCCTTCTAGGTGAGTTTGCTTTTAATTGTTCTAAGGCTTTCAGCTGAGCTGTTAGTTCTCTTGTATGGGAATTCTCTAGGTTTTTCATAAAGGTATCTAGTGCTATGAATTTTCCTCTTAAGACTGCTTTCATTGTGTTCCACAAGTTTGGGTACATTGTGGATTCATTTTCGTTAAATTCTAGGAAGACTTTGATTTCTTTCTTACTTTCTTCCTTGACCCAGAGGTGGTTCAGCTGAGTGATGTTTAGTTTCTATGAGGTTGTAGGCTTTCAGTGATTTTTGATGTTGTTGAACTCTAACTTTAGGCCCTGGTGATTTGATATGATTCAAGGGATTATTTTCAATTTTTTGTATCTGTTGATATTTGCTTTATGACCATTTTGTATATTCTTTTGCATTTGGGTGGAAGCTTCTGTAACTATCTATTAAATCCATTTGTATCATAACTTCTGTTAGACTCCTTATTTCTCTGTTGAGTCTCTGTCTGGTTGGCCTATCCAGGGATGAAAGTGGGGTATTGAAGTCTTCCACTGTTAGGATGTAAGAACTGATGTGGAATTTGAGCTTTAGTAGTGTTTCCTTTACATAGGTAGGTGCCCTTATATTAGTGGCATAAATATTCAGGATTGAAATCTCCTCTTGACCAATTTTTCCTGCAATGAATAAGTGATGACCATCTTGGTACCTTTTAATTGCTTTTAGTTTAAAGTCTACTTTGTTAGATATCAGGATGGCAACCCCAGCCTTTTTCTTAGAGCCATTTGATCTTTTCCCAACCCTTTACTCTGAGCCTGTGTCTATCCTTGTGGTTGATGTGTGTTTCTTGTATGCAGCAGAAGGATGGCTTCTGTTTTTATATCCATTTTGTTAATGTGTGCCTTTTTATAGATGAGTTGAGTCAGTGACCACTGATCCATGTTTCATGCTATTTTTGGTAGTAGCTTCTATGTATTTCTTTTCTCTGGGCTTTTCTTCTGTGGAATTATTGATTGTTTGTGGTTTTATGGGTGTATCTGGGATCATTAGGTTAGCGTTTACCCTCTAATACTTTCTGTAGTGTTGGATTGGTAGATAGGTATTGTTTCAGTCTGACTTTGTCATGGAATATCATGTTTATTCCATCTATGGTGATTGATAATTTTTCTGGATATAGTAGTCTAGGTTGGCAGCCATGCTCTTTTAGTGCCTGTATAACTTCTGACCAAGCCCTTCTTGCTTTCATCATTTCCATTGAATAGTCGGGTGTTATTCTGATGGGTCTGCCTTTATTAGTAAATTGGCCCTTTTCTCTTGCAGCTCTTAAAATTTTTCTTTGTTCTATATGTTTTGTCGCTTCTTTTGTGGGGAGTGAGCTTTTTTGGGGGGTCATATCTATTCAGTGTGCTGTAAGCTTCTTGTATCTTTATAGGCATTTCCTTCTTTTAGTTAGGAAAGTTTTCTTCTATGATATTATTGAATACATTATCTGTGTCTTTGAGCTGGTATTCTTCTCCTTCTTCTATTCCTATTACTCTTAAGTTAGGTCTTTTCATGGTATCCCAGATTTTCTGAACATTTTGTGTTATGACTTTTTTGGTTTCAGTATTTTCTTTGACTGATATATCTATTTCTGCTACTGAATCCTCCACTCCAGAGATTCTCTCTTCCATCTCTTGAGTTCTGTTGGTTATGCTTGTATCTGTAGTTTCAGCTCTTTTCTTCAGATTTTCTATTTCCATTTTTTCCTCATTTTGTGCCTTTTTTAATTACTTCTATTTCAGTTTTTAGTTCCTGGAATGTTTCTTTCACTTTTTGGTTTACCATTCCTTGGTTTTCTTTCCAGGATTTGTTCATCGCTTCCAATTTTTTGTTTGTATTTTCTTCTTTTTCTTTAAGGAAATTTTTATATCTTCTTTGAAGGCTTCAATAATCTTCATAAAGGTGATTTGGTGTTGTTTCCTTGTGTTTCCTCTTCAATGCTCTGTTCAGGTCTTGTAGTTGTAGAACCACCAGTTTCTTCTGGTGTTACCTTTTTGTTCTTTATATTATTATATGTATTCTTGCCCTGGCATCTGCCCATGGCTTCAGTGGTTCATAATTCATCACCTACTAGTCAGTTGTGGCTAGAAGGCTTGTGTGTCTTCTATCTGCTCTGAGCAAGGGGTCTATTCCATCTTTGACTCTGCTCTGGACAGGGGACTGCATTTCCAAGGCCATGAGTCCTTTGATGATGAAGTTTGCCCTGGAGACAGGGCCCAGCTGGGTAGGGCCTAGAACCTTCTACTGGGACAAGTCTGAGATCATACCCTTGGTTGTGAGCCCAATCCTGGAGAGGAATTCTCCAGACTGTGTCCTGGGGGTGGGAACCGGTCACCTTTGACTTCACTCTGGATGGGGACAGAGCTTCAAAACCCTTGGTCTTTGTCTGATGATGAAATTTGCCCTGGAGATGGGGCCCAGTTGGGGAGGGCCTAGGGCCTTCTATGACTCTGCTCTGGTTAGGGATGGAGTTTCAAAGCCCTCAGTCCTTGTCTCTTAACTATTATTTCAGTTGTTCATGTTTCCTGTATTTTGTACTGGAAATTACTTTGTAATCCAGAGTATGAAATTTGTGATTATGTCTGATATTACTTAAAAATTTTAAACATGTTTTTTCCATGACAAATACAAAATAAAACTCAGATGCAAGTTGTAATAAATTTTAAATAAATCATTACTAGTACACAATAAATATACATTTTCTAATATGTATATATATATTTATCAGGTTTATTTTGTATAAGTTTTCTTTAAGAAATATATGTAATATATATTTTGAGTATTTTCTACCAACATATTATTTTACTAATTATTTGGAAATCCTATATAACACACCTCAATCATGCTCACTGTACATGCCTCTCAGGTCCATCAAAATATTTTTTGCCCTGCTACCTCCCTCAAACTCCCCCAATAAAAGAATCCAATTTGTGTTACACATATACATACATGCATGTATACCTACATACACATATACATGGAATATGAGTAACCACAGATAAATCCCTGATTGCTTGTAATAACTGCAAACTTAAGACACAGAAATTACTTAGTTTAAACCCAATCATTTTACAGAAGATAAGGGAATCCCCATTTGGAAAATACAAAATATAACTTCCTGCTATCTGTATTCACCCAATAAATCTAATCAGACATATGTTTATTTATTAAAACCCTTTGAAGAGGAGTGGATATGTGAACTAAGATCCAGCATCCTGCTCTCCCATGGGCCAAGTGTCTCTGAACTGGAGTAAGGGCTTACTCAAACAGAAATAGATATTAATACCCTCTTTCAACCTGCTCTTCTCAACAACCAAACTGAAATCCAAACACTCACACAACAGCCTTTGTTAATTCTAGAAAAACCCAAAAGTTTTATTGATTGTGACAAACTGATATATAATGATAAATACTATGACTTTCAAAAATGAATTTAAATTTAAATATGGCATGGAGACAATTATAAATTTAGAACACTGAATGAAATCAGTGATAGTTCCACACTCTGTCACAACTGTGCCTGTGTGTTTCTCACTCCTGTACCAGTCATTTCTGCATTGCCTCCTTATCCTAAGACCAACAACATAGGCTGTCTCATATTTCCAGAACTATAAAAAAGCATAACCATCTCTAATCCCAGCATTAGAGTCCTTTTTATTTATCTATTAAGGAAATTAAAACCTCCATGTCCCCATGACTTTACCTCTTGGGGAGGGAGATAAAGTGACATTTTAACTTACAATAAAACAGATGAGATATGACCAAGAAATTCTTTTAAATTAGGATCTCACTCCTACCTGATCTTGCTCTTTGTAACTTTTCAATCCTCTTTCTATCTTAATGGTTTAATAACAAGGCAGAAGTCCATTTCTTTTGCTCATGATTATTGTATTTATTAAAGGAAACAAAACTGCTCATGTTTAAAAGAATGTGCTCCAGTGAGTACAGGTGCTGAGGCAGTGTGGACATAAGATTTTTGGATAATATTAACAGTTAATTTGAGTATAAACATCTGAGTGTCATCCTCTCCATCACAAAAAAATAGCTGTCTTTCCAGTCTCAGTTACAAGGCCCATCAGAGGGCCATTGAGACTCATTCTGTAGGCAAGGTCTATCTTCAATCTCATAGGCATTATCTTCATCTCAGATATCACAATCACTGTGTTCTGAAAGATTCTTCTTTAAGAGATATTTAATGATATCACCCTGCAGAGAGAGAGAGAGAGATGTTGAAGAAAAAGAGGTCACATATCAGATCTGAACAGATCATTTATTTATTATGCTCAAGATTCCAAAAGGCCCTTTTTCAAAAACTTTACCAGTGAACAGCCACACACAGGCAGCTGGCATTAAGTCATAGAAATATTATTATTTTATATTTTTAAATAAGCATTAAAGTTAACGAAGAGGTTTTTTATTAAGTAGCCCATATTGGAATCCTCCAAGGTACTAATTTAATAAAACACAAAATTTAGAGCTATAAAGACACAGATAGATATCCAGAAATCAAAACTAAGGTACCTAGTCAACCTATGTATTTAGAAATAGGCAAGAAATTGGATGATTTGTGTATTTACTTTGTACTGTGAGATAATGGGGGGCTTAAGATAGCCTGGTGGGCCAAGAAGCCTGCCCTAGAAAAGGCAGAAGGGTAGAGACAGCTCCACAGGATTGTCCCCAAGACAGCCACACATGCCACTTCCAGACATCATGTATACAATAATACAAAGTTTTCTTTATCGAAAACAAAGGGTCTAGAAACTTGAATAGCATCTCCATCCTCTAATATTCTGGATGGAGAAAAAACATTTTAACGCCCAAAGCAGTGTATTCGGATAGAAGCTTTGGGTCTGTGGCAATATTCAAAGACCACCTGTATGACACACATATTCAGACACTGCATACACACTAACATCAGGCACTGTACAGACAGGAACTTGGGGAGAGCTCTGCAGGTGTTTGAGTCTACACAGTCCTGTCAGCTGTGGGAGGGGCCACAAATGGAGAGAGTATCCTGTGCCCCTATGAGTCAGGTTTGGCACAGTGGACTGATTTTTGAGATTCTAGAACTCATGGAGGAGCAAACCAAATGAAAGTCTCCAGTCAGCAGCATAAGGAACAAGTTTGTGCTGAGAAATGCAAATAACAACAAAGATTAAGTTCTACTCTGCCCAGGAAAGTCACAAATATTGGTGAATGGTGTAGGGTCAAGATATTCATGAGTCAGTGTGATAGAACTGACAGAAAAGCTCCCCACATAGACCAGAGTGCCATGGATGCAGAGACTCATCTGTCTAGTGATTTGGAATGAAAAGTTTGAACCAACACACCTGACATTATTTATTAATTTATTTTTAGACAGAGTATAGCCAGAAGTATGGACTTATCTTAAACTCACAGTAATCCTACATTAATTTATGTATTGCAATGTTTCTTCCAATATTTTCTTTTAAATCAGATAATTTAAAAGTAACTTTAGGGGCTAAAAGATGACCTGACCTTTACCCATGCTGGTTGCTCAAGCAGGAGAAGCAAAGTTTACATGCAAGCCCCATGTCACTACTAGAACCTCTCCTGCAGGCCTGTAACCCAGCACTGAGAGAGCCAGAGACAGGAGGATCATTTGGACTTTCTGACTGATGGCTAACAAATGATGTGAACTTCAGGTACAAGAGAGACTCTGCCTCAAAGCACAAGTGAGGGACAGAGAAAGACACCTACTGCCTCCTCTGCCTCCATGCATGCGTACCTGCACACACTCATGTCTCTGTCCCTGCTCCCACCTCTACATATACCTACCTTATCCTTCTCTTTCTAATATATAAATAAAAATTTAAATTAAACGTTTGGAAAACAAAATGATATGTCTCAATAAAGGAACAAAAATAAGAGAATAAAATGATGCTGTGTTCTTCCAACTCTAAGAGCCAACTCAATTCTATTTTTAGAAATTTACTTTAATTCTCCCTACATTGTTTTTTTTTACCAGTTTGATTTTAAGCATAGGCTCCTTTGGTTGAGGCCAGTGTGGTGTGACCTCATAGTTATGAAACTGCCTTTTAATCTGTAGGATGAGACTACAAGTTTTATTAATTTGAAGGAAGACGTGGCTGACACTGAACTAACTCTATGAGTTATTTCTAATGTATGGCTCAAGATCCAGTCTATGGCTTAGCTCTTAGACATATATGAGACATACATAGAAGCTAAAGCAATGAACTCTAGCTGAAAGAAATGTGCTTGTATGCAGCCAATGTTTAGACAAATTTAGAAGGCTAGATGGTTATAGCCACATGCCACAGAAGAGGTACAGGGGACTTATACTGGGGACAGTAAAAGAGCTCCCCAAGTATAAGGAGCCCTGAGGAGCCTGTAGGGATGGCACCAGTGTAGTGAGCAATGAGACTGGCGTACAGAGAGGAGATATTGGCGATACATTCCTGCTGCTCTCCTGGCAACCTCAGAAACTATGTACCTCTCCAGATTCTGCTCCTCTGAAGCTTTTTCAAACAACCCAACACCTTAACCTGGTTATGCCCACCATACTTATGTAAAAACCCCTAAAACGACCTTTCTACTAAGTTATATGTTCTGAGATCTACTTCATCAGTGTTTAATGGAGTAGGCTCTCACTGAAATAAAACACTGAATGAAACAGTAGCAGATCCAAGCAAAGCCCTCAATACCAGTGCCATAAGGAGGAATGTAGAATTCAGCATCTACCTATAAGATATTAGGATCAAGGGGCTCTCTGTTCCTCTCCTACCCTAAATGCAGGGAAATACAGAATGAAGACAATATTTGTGTAAAATAAGAGTACAAGGATGAAATTCATTAAATTTTATTTGGGGATCTTACATATAGAATTACCACAAGCATTATGGAACAAACCTGCAGTTTCAGAGTAAAAGAGTCTAAGGCAGGAGCATTGTGAGTTCCAGCCTGGTGTAGGGTACATAGCAAGTTCTAGGCCAGTATGGGCCACATGTTAGACTATCACTTAAATCAACCAACCAATCAATGAATCAAATAGTAAAGAATGATTTAGTAGCAAAATAGAGTACAGAAAACCATTTTCAAGATTGTTAGTTCAAAAGGAATCAACCCAAACCATGCCAACTTACCTTTGGTCCATGACTTCTTTTATGAGAATGTATCCTACATTGGGGTGGGAGGTGTTGAAAGAAATTGAAAAAATAATGAACATGTCATCAGAATTTGCACTGTAGGCCACATTAGCCTCAAACTCATACACTTTCCTGCTTCTGTCAATCAAGAGCTGGGATTAAAGCCATGTGCCAAAACAGCCAAGAGACAGGTGAATTCCTATTCCTTGTTTTCTACCAAGAACATGAAACTTGGGCTCATGCATGATGTTTTTGTAAAGTTCATGGCTGAAGTTCTTACATGGGGAACAGACTCCACAAAGAGAAACACTGGGCTGTTGCACAACTCATGGAAAGGGCCATCTGGGTCAGGATGCCACCTTCAAATAGTCTGTTCCAGCATTAGTCAGGGGACTTCCCACAAATGTCTCATTTGTCTCTTTTACTAAATATGTTCTTGAACATTCAATGGTATCATCATAGGGAAGAAAGCAAGATCCCCATGGTAGGAAAATAGAGAATATATCAGAGGTCTTAGAGTGAAATCAGCCATGTGAACTCAAAACCCCTGGGAAATGTACACTTGAATAAAGGCAGTCAGAGAACCCTGGTTCTCTTTCCAAGGGGATAGTTGTGAAATTACTTACTGGTGATAACTGAAGCCCACACAATCAGGAGCAGGAGCATCAGCAGAAGCAGGACATAGATGGAGATGCCGATATGGAAGTCACTACTACCATTCTCTGGCTTCCATGAAGTAATATCACCCTAAGGAAACAGTAATAAAAGAGTAGCAATAAATAGACAGCAATAAACCCAGGGGCATTCAATGAGAAAAACAGAAAACATGTGCTTGACCCTAACCTAAACAATGGGTCCTAGAACTTCATCCTTAAAAGCCTGTAACTAGTCTGGAATATACAGAAAGATCAAAGAATTTCACCTGCTATCAGGTGAATGCCAAGACAATGTGAAAGCAGTTTCCTTGATTATGATGGAAATGTATTCTGTCATACACATCTATATGTATCATAATTACATGAGTGAATACCTCAGTCAAAATTCAAATCTCATGCTTAATGTAGGTTCACACATCATGTATGTGATCACATCTGCTTTAATAGTCAGTAGGGCATTCCATAATTCATTATCTTATATTAAAAGACAAAAATACATCTCATCTCTAAGTTAACTTTTTCTCAGGGTGCTTAGCTCCTGGTCTTGTAAATGCAAACACAAATTATTTTCCAAAAGCATGGGTAGTAAGTTAGTGAGAAATATGCTTACAGTGTAATTTTTCCATGAATCCTCTGAGGATGTCACAGAGTAAACCCAATCTGCACAAAACAAGACAGAACATTATAAATACAAGAATTTAGACTTTTCCTACATCTGTAAATATTATCCACAAGGTCAATGGGTCTTTTACCACGTGAGTATTAGAGTTTAATATGGTAGGAGATTCACTGACATGACAGTAATTTCTGAACAGTCAGATACTAAAAGTATTTTTGTAATGTCTATTTTGTAAAAAGAAATTTATTGTTTTCATTGTTTCTATATGTCTGTGAAGGATACACAGAGTTCTCTTTCTGGTGATATCTAAAATATCTAAGGGCTGTAACATCCTGAAAGGAGCCCTTCACTACATTTTTACAGGTAAAGCAGCAGATATCACATGACTCCATATGTTTAGTCTTAGCAAATGACAAAATCTCAGCTAACAAAGCAGTGTCCACACAATGAGTGGAAAGTCTAGAGTTATATGGGAATTCTCAACTACTGCTAAAACTACATTATCCAACATGAATAAAATTGAATGGTTCACAAACATCCTCACTTTCACATTACTGTGCTTGCATTATACTCCCAATGAAAGCTCTTCCAAGGAGCCAAAGGCAATGAGTAGAATTAGGCAACATCTACGCTATAGGTTCTGAGATTTTGGTCCCTAAATAAGACCTTCCAAAATTAATGACATAGAACCTGGCAGTTAGATTCCTTCTCTCTCATTCCTGAATAGAGAAAAGATCCCTCAGAAATCTACATCAAAACATTGTGGGGCACTTCTTAGTGATCTCCAGTGATCCATCAGAGAGCCACCAACATCACATGTATACTCAATGTGAAGAAACCTAGTGCTCTGCATGGAGAAGTCCAGATACATGCCACAGTGTATTAAGGTACTTCCCTATGCATCTCTCTTCATAATGACCCCTATGCTAAGGATCTGTGTTAAATATCCATGATAAACCTTCACTCATCACATTGACTATCCCTGGCATTCTTTTCTTCAAAGAAGCCACACAGCCTTGTTTGGCCTGAATGGACCTTCCTTTGGAAAGGGACTTCTGGAGCATGTTGTGGGGGTGGAATGGAGCTGTGCTTGTGTCCCTGCCATTACTGAGAAGTCAGATCTGTATTGTTGCAGAGGATCCTTGCTCTTCAACACCAGCTCTATCATGATCTGGACTTCCAAGGAGATAGGGAAGGGAACATAGTTACCTGCAAGAGTATGGGATGGGGTTTCTGTCACCTCAGCTGTTGTCTGATCTGGAGAAAATGTAGAGGGTTCTGGAATGAGACAGTGCAAGAACTGTTTCAGCTTTAGAGTTTGGCCCCACCAATAAAAAAAAATAAAACCTTTCATCAACTCCCACCATATCTCCCCACACTTCTAAGCAAGAATGGTGACTTTCTTCCCATTTTTATATCTGCTGAGTCCTCTGAGAAATGAATCCAAAGACAGACACTCTCTCCCACTGTCTTACTATCGTGAGCAGGGGAGATCTGTGTTCTAATGTTTAGACAGCTTTATAAAGACTCAGAATTATTTCACACTTTCCATTCTAGACTCCTGAACTTCTCTGGTACAGTTAATATTAACACATGGAGAACCAGACACTCAGTTAGGAGTACAACTTATCAAGACAAAGTTCATTTCACCTTCTAGAAATGGGACCTAGAAGGTGAAATGAACTTTGTCAGTACCCTCTTCACTGCAGGCCTTATTCAAGCTCCACTTTATTCACACTTCTTTTTGTGGAGATGGGCTCACTGAACAGCAGGAATAGATGGACCATTTCATCACTGAGATATTCTCAAGGGAGCAGCATCACTCAAATGATGGATCCTACACTGCTGCCTGTCCTGTGCTCAGCAGATCTCTTCTTCTTCTTCTTCTTCTTCTTCTTCTTCTTCTTCTTCTTCTTCTTCTTCTTCCTTCTCCTCCTCCTCCTCCTCCCTCCCACTCTCCCTCCCTGCCTCTCTCTCTCTCTCTCTCTCTCTCTCTCTCTCTCTCTCTCTCTCTCTCTCTCTCTCTTACCGTTTGGTTGATTAGACATGTGACTGATTAGGACAAGGTCTCCTTTCTGCCACTCATTCCTTTCCTAAGAGTGATTTCCTTGCTATTTGACTCATCTTCCATTTCTCACCAAAGGCTTCTACATGGAACACTCTAGTGAAGCCTGTGTTTCCTTTTCTTACTGTAGACACTACTATGTTTTCACTAATAGCTCACTTCACATGGAGGGGTGAGTACTTGACTCAGAAAGTCCTCATTTCTGTATAAGAGAGTTTGTCTTTGAGTATGTTGGGTTTGCCCAGACAGGAATTTCTGAACCTAGACTTCCTCGTGGGTCCTTGGAGTCTTTCTCCATCCCCTGCCTCACTACAACCAGATCCTTACATTTGAACAGCACTCCCCTGTTATACACTACTTTTCTACTTCACCCTGGCACTCAAGCATGTAAGAGCTAACAAGTGAACAACACAACATGTTACCCAATTCAGTTCTTAAGAAAAGACAGCATGCACTGACTTGCTTCCCCAGCCTTGGTCAATTTCTCCACTGCGCTTACACTTCACACCCCATATGCCATGAGAAGTATCTGGGACAACTAGTATGAGCAGACCAAGTGGACAGGAATCTATCTGTCCCTTTTTTACAGTAGTCAGAGTATTTGCATTGTTCCTGGACTGGACATTCAACCCTCAACTGCAACAATTCAGAGATGAATCAAAATAAGATTACCACAATACCCCCAATAGTCACATGGACTCAAAAACCAACCAACACTTCTCTTTTAAATGTTAGGTTTTAGTGAAGAGGATAGCTTAGCCATGTTCTTCACACTCAGCCTATGAGCTCATTCTCTGATACATGCCAAGTCTAGCAATTGAAAGTTTTATCAGTATTGAGAGATCTCACAGTTCTTCAATGTGTGCAGTTGCCTAGAGCAAAGTGATGGTTCTCACAATCTTATGCTCTATATGCATAGGTATACCCTAGAAGCCTCTAAAAATTGCTGTGTAGTCTGGTCCTTCTGGGTCCTCATGCTTGAAAGCACCCACAGACCAATGAGAAGCCATAGAAATACACAGAACTCTCACATAGCTCTAACAATTCTCTAATACTCTAACAAAAAATTGTGTGGCTTCTTCTCTTGTCAGAATGCAGCCCAACCTGAGGAAATGATCAGGCTTTAGGAAGCTCTGAGATTCACACTAACACCTATCTTTTGACTCTTACATGGAGTTTTGAACAAAAACTTGCCTTCAGGATAACAAAATTCTCCCACCTGGAAGTAAACTTATTAACCATTTATATTAAATTTACCTGTTTGAAGTATGAACTACATGGCCTCACTCAAAAGCATGAGCATGCAAAATCATTCACAGAAGACTTCAATATCTATGTGTGTCTTTCCATCCCCACAAAGGACTTATATTGCACTTTTTATTCTATATGAATAAATTAACTGATCCTGAAAGTAAAATTTATAAGGTTTCTATTGCCTCTTTATAAGGATGGTATTATGATACCTTTCTTGTGAGGGTGTGGGAACATTATAAACCTTCCAAACTGCCATGCTTATGGCAGAGGTCTGACTATGGAGTCAGAAGAACCAGCTTCCAACTAAATGAACAGGAACAGTGCTGAGCCAATTTCTGTGTTCATAACTTCCAGCATTAACTTTGTAACTGACAGTTTCTGTTACTATAAAATAGAGACAGGTCACAGTTATATCAGACATAGTTTTCTGAGAATTGAGCACTCCAGTATAAAGCATGTAGCATGCATCCTTTAGCATACACTAAGAAATGCTAAATGTTAGCTTCAGTACACTATGGCCACAGCAGGAAGGCGCAATTTCAGGATGGATGTAAAGAGTGAAGGGTCTCCCTACCCTAACTCTAGTTCTCAGTCATTCCAAACTCTTTTTCAGAAAGTGGTAGACACAGCTCA
>PVIH01029056.1:0-14262 GCA_004025045.1 Sigmodon hispidus | reverse complement strand
TTCATCAGAGGTGCTCACTTCCCAGTGATAAACAGCAAGCTTCTTTTTTGGAGGAGAAGTGCTGGGATGGAATCTAAGATGTATAAGCCACATGAGGCAAGCACTTTACCACTGAGATACCTCCTCAGCCAAGAACTATGCTTCTTAATAACTGAAGCCCTGTGATGCAAATGGAGATGAGGTACTGTGATAGAATCAGGCATCAACCTGATGAGATCTAGATTCACTTGGGAGATGGGCCTGTGTTTCCTAGGCTGGGATATATGAAAAGGAGAAAATGAGAAGTATGAGAACATCTATTGCTCTCTTCTTCCAGACTGTGAATGAAATGTGACCAGGAATCTCAAGCTCTTTCTGACTTAACTTCCTGTCCATGCTGGACTGTACCGTCAGATTGTGAGGAAAAAAAATGTTTCCTCTCGGCATTTTATCAACAGCAGAAAAATAAACTAATACCATCCCCAAAACAGAAAGCCTTTGTGGGATTTTATGGCAGAGGGAGCAGTAAAGGATGAATATGGGTTAGAGGAAGAGAAAAGAAATGGGAGCAGGAAAAGAGGCCTCAAGGAATGATAATAAAAGAATGAAAAGGACATAGAACTACAAACTTAGAAATGATCTCTTAGCAGAAACAAGGCCATCTTTTCCCTAAGAGTCACCTTCCCCCAGCCAATTACACTAGCAGGAGAGGGAAGATGTAGCACTGTTGCAAAAAGTTTTCCTGGGGCTGTTTTTGGCCAGGAGGTTTTGTATCAGAACCTGGTCCGCGTGGCAGCTTTTGTCCCCCAAAGAAATGAATCAGACACTTATATACTTTATACTGTTTGGCCTATATTTCATGCACATTACTAGCTAGCTCTTTCATCTTAATTCAACCCATTTCTATTAATCTTCCCACCACATGGCTCAGCCTGTGGCTCAGCCTGTACCTCTACTTGTTCCTCCTTCGGGGGTCGGATGGAGACTGACTTAACTCCATCCTTCTACCTGCCTGCCCTCTGATACTCCACCCACCTCTATGGTGCTGTGCATAGGCCAAATCAGTTACTTTATTTACAGCATACAGAGAACATTTCCACAGAGAGCACACCATAGAGGCAATAAACTGTTCTTCCCCCTCAACTTTTGAGACTAGACTACAGTCATATTCTTGGAAGAAAGCAGATTCTGTTTAAACATGTCACTCCTCTGTCATCCCCACCCTTGTGTCTTTCAGAAGAGGATATAAATGTGGGACCAATCTTTGGCTTGCACAGCATCTGCTAAGCCACCTTGGGATCTCCTGCCCTTGCTGGGGAGGAGATAAGGAGATGGGGAGAAGACAGAGTGACTGGGAGGGGTAGGAGGGGGAAGGGAGTTTGAACAAGGGGGTACATGGATAAAAAATGAGACTTTATTCAAAAGTAAATAAAAATTCAAAAAAAGAAAATTGGTGCAGCTATGCAGTAATCAGAGGGATACAATTTTCCTTCCCTTAAAAAATGGAGAGAGAGAGAGAGAGAGAGAGAGAAAGAGAGAAAGAGAGAGAGAGAGATAAGCGACCCTATTCTTAGTAGTAGAGCTCTGTTCTTTATATATCTGCTTGTTCTATTGTTAAATAAACCAGCATACTAAAGGGTGACATATTCTCTTTATTAAAGAGTTTCTGGGTCCATGTGAATGCTGAAAATAGACCTAAGTGACTGCTATTTCTATTTCTTTAAGAAATAATTTGATTATTTTTATTGTGCTTCTTTCTATTGGCACTCACAAGAAAAATATCTTTTTCCAAAAACAGTTTAAATATGACAAGGTCTCAAGCACATAGGAGACAAAGTTTTCAGAAAAAAATATTCACACACATACAGTGATCATGTGAGAATTGGCTCAAATTTGGAGATAAATGTTTTTCTGAAGTAAAATCATTTTTATTTAAACCTCTTAGAATATTAAATCTTGTGTAGATCTGAGAAACCCTCAGAAAAATGGATAATTTAATAAAACCAGGTGATCTAAATCACCCAGGGACAATTTGAATTATTGTCTGTAGATAATTCATTATGCACATATTTCTAGCAAGATCCTTAAATCAGCAGGGTTTCTTAATCAGAGACTTTCAAATTCTGTCTGTAATAACTGGAGACTTGACCCATAAATCAGCAAATAGGCCAGCAGGCTCTCCACATGCTTCACATTTCTTCTTGGGGGAAAAAAAGACAATTATCTTGAGTTCACAGAAGAGGGGAAGATGGACATGAAAAGTTAGTGAGAATTTTATAGCAAAATGGAACTAATTTCATCATTTTCTTAATAGTGAATTTGGGTAAAAACAGATGACAAAACTGAAATTGACTTAGGCATTTTATACAAGAACACTTTAAGTATCTATAGAAACAACATTACTAACACTGTCTCCTATTTACAGGAAGTTTACTATGATACATAGAAATTTTGAAATTATTTGCAGTATTTTAAAAATTGTAGTATTTATTTTGTAGGCTGTGTGTGCATATGTACATGTATGCATGTATGTGTGTAGGTCAATCTTGTATATATGTCGAGATCAGAGAATCACTTGTAGGTGTCAATGCTCTCACATTATGTGGATCTTGGAAACTGAATTAAGGTCATCAGTCTTGGTGGCAGCTACATCTACCTGTTGAGCCAACTTGCCAGGGCCTTAAATTTGACTTTAAATCCTAACAATTTTGAAGAACCTTTAAGTCTTACTCAGCTACCTCCCAGAATCACAGTTTGAGTTTCCTGAAGGACTTTATATGGTCTCCTAGTGATTGCACTAGTGAATGGAGAAACTCCATGTTATACAGGGACAGAAGCCTTGAGTTTTCAATCCCAAGGCCCACTAACAAAAATGCAGCAGATGGTATTGATCCCTACCTAGATCTTTTTCCCCCTCTGCCTGGTAGACATGTCTAGCTGAAAGTGCAGGAAGCTGTCTATTGACAGCTTTACTCCCATTCCTGAACTATTCTTAGAAAGATGAGATTATCTTTTCCTCAATAGATGAAGATAAAGACTCCTCCGCCTCCCAGGGCTAGCTCCTAACCAACAACTGACAGAATGGTGCAGAAGGACAATCATCAGAAAGTGTGTGTTGCTGTTGCTGGACCACTTTTGTGCTCACAGGTATTTCTGCCATCAGAAGTCAACCTTAAGACCATACCACATCATTGTCTAACTTTCTTCCCCTGGCCTATCCAGTTTCCCTACTTCCATTCTCTTTACAGCATTTCTTCAACACATCAATTGAAAAATAATCTCCACTCCAGGATCTGTTTACAAGAGGTCCCAAAATCTAAATGCAATGTGAAGTAGGACATTTACTTGATGTATCCACTTTACATATGAGGAACAGAGGAGCCATCTCACAGGGCTGTTGAACAGGCTAAGTGGGGAAACTTGTGTAAAAACTTTTGCTCAACAAAACACTATTCCAATTTAAAGAATTAATATGATCCAATGTAGTATAAGGTATTTTGTGTGCTATTTTTGCAGACTGAAAACAGGAAGAGGGACACCTCTAATTAAAGAGCTTCATCACTTGACTTTTGATTCTCCTTTTCCTTCACTAGATTTCTGTGACAGGTACTTAACGTTCATCCCATTCTAAATATAGGAAACAAATGCATCAAAGAAAGGGCCTAGGACACCTCTTTCAATTCTAAGCCTGTGTCAAGATTCTCCATACAGTCAGCAGTTTCAGCTCTAAATCTCCAGCCTCTAGAATGATCCAGAACTCCATCTTCATGGGGCCTACTGTCTAGTTTATAGCCATATGGGAATGTAACATGATTAACCTGGTCAGTTTCTTAATTTAGTTTGTGTTGCTAAAACTACCCCAGATAATGAATAGAAATTTCTCACCACTCAGGAGGTTGAGAAATTCAAGGGCCAAAGCTAATATCTACAGAGAATTTTCCTGCTATGTCATTTCATGTTAAAAGTCCAGTGTGCAAGAGAGGGCACATGTGCAGGAGGTGAGAGGAACACCATAAGCTCCTCTTTTTATAGGAAATCCCTCCTTCTATAATGAAATTGCTCCCACAGTAACATGAATGCTGAGCACATATAATCTAATCACCACTTGAAGGCCCCTCCATTTAACGTTATTGCATTAAGGATTGTGAATGTTGGTGGACACATTACCATTAAAATATTTGGTATATATACTCTAAGAAGAGTATTCATTACTTGACCATAATACTTAGCTGTATTAGTAAGTTTCTGGCCTTTACTTTTGGGCCAAGTCTGGAGGTTTGGACCTGCTCTCAGCTCCACTGCCACCTAGGCCCAAATAACCACATAAAGGCTTATATTAATTTTACACGGATTGACCTCTGGCTCAGACATATTGCTAGCAAATTCTTTCATCTTAACTCAATATATTTCCATTAATCGGTTTAGCCATATGTTCTGGTACCTTTTCTCAGAGCAGCATGGTTGTCTTCTTTCCTCTATATCTGACTTCTCCCCTGGTGTCTCACTGACATCTCTCGGGCATTTCTACTTTGCTCTTCCTATTCCCAGAGTTTTCTTAGTCAGGTAGCCCCACCCACACTTCCTGTCTGTCTTCTGGCCAATTAGATTTTTAATAAAACAGTAAGGACTGGGTGCTGTCTGCAGAGTAAGTCCCAGAGCACTCTGTAGCAGGCACAGATAAAGTCTGCCTGTCACCATACCCATAGCTGCTGGTGAGGGAATTTGCACGACTACCCACCTCGACCTCCAACTGAATGAACAGATAACTACAGGGGTTCCTGAAGGACAGACTCAGACCCTGCCCAGAGGTAAGAGGGGGCACCAGGCCCAAACGCCCATATCCCAGCCAGGGAGGGAGAGTTGAGTTCCCATCAGTTCAGGTTCCGCTTCCAGGACCCGGTGCTGTCTGCAAAGTAAGTCCCAGCACACTCTGTAGCAGGCACAGATAAAGTCTGCCTGTAACCACACCCACAGCTGCTGCTGAGGGAATTTGCATGGCTACCCACCTTGACCTCTAACTGAGCATACAGATGACTTCTGGGGTCTGTGAAGGACAGACTCAGACCCTGCCCAAAGAGGTAACAGGAGGCACACAAGCCCAAGTGCCACAATTGACCAGGAGCCATCTAATTGTGAACCACTGAAGCCATGGGCAAATGTCAGTGCAAAAAATTACATAATAATACAAAGAACAACATGGTAACTCCAGAAGAGAGTGGCGATATTACAAATACAAGACCTGAGCTGAGCAATGAAGAGGAAACAGAAGGCAGTAACACCAAAAATTCCTTTTTGATGATCATCAAAGCTCTCAAAGAAGAAATGAAAAATAGCCTTAAAGAAATAGAAGAAAATACAAACAAAAAATTGGTAGAGATGAACAAATCTATGAAAGAAACATGCCAGGAACTAAAAGCTGAAATGGAAGCAATAAAAAAGGAACAAAATGAGGCAAAGATGGAAATAGAAAACCTGAAGAAAAAAGCTGGAACCATAGATACAAGCATAACAAACAGAATTCAAGAGATGAAAGATAGAATCTCTGAAGTGGAAGACTCAATAGCTCAAATAGATATATCAGTCAAAGAAAATAGTAAAACTAAAAAAGCCATAACTCAAAATGTTCAGGAAATCTGGGACACCATGAAAACACTTAATTTGAGAATAATAGGAATAGAAGAAGGAGAAGAATACCAGCTCAAAGGCACAGATAATGCTTTCAATAAAATCATAGAAGAAAACTTCCCTAACCTGAAGAAGGAAATGTCTATAAATATACAAGAAGCTTACAGAACACCAAATAGATATGACCCCACAAAAAAGTCAGTGTGCCACATTGTAATCAAGCCACAAAACACACAGAACATAGAAAAAATTTTAAGAGCTGCAAAAGAAAAGGACCAACTCACATATAAAGGCAGACCCATCAGAATAACGCCTGACTATTCAATGGAAACGATGAAAGCTAGAAGGGCTTGGTCAGAAGTTATACAGACGCTAAAACAGCATGGATGCCAAACTAGAATACTATACCCTGCAAAATTATCAATCACCATAGACAGAGTAAACAAGATATTTCATGAAAAAGTCAGACTAAAACAATATCTATCTACCAATCCAGCACTACAGAGAGTGTTAGAAGGAAAACTCCAAACAAAGGACACCAGATACACCCAAGAAATCACAAACAATCAATAATTCCACAGAAAAATACCCTAGAGAAAGGAAATACAAACAAGTTACCACCAAAAATGGCAGGAAATATCAATCAATGATCACTAATTTCCCTTAATATCAATAGTCTCAACTCTCCTATAAAACGTCACACACTAAGAAGATGGATACAACAACAGAAGCCATCCTTCTGTTGCCTACAAGAAACACACCTTAACCACAAAGACAGTCACAGGCTTAGATTAAAGGGTTGGGAAAAGATTTTCCAGTCAAATGGTCCTAAGAAACAAGCAGGGGTTGCAATCCTAATATCTAACAAAGTAGAAATTAAGCTAAAAGCAATTAAATGGGACCAAGATGGTCACTACTTATTCATCACAGGAAAAATTGGTCAAGAGGAGATTTCAATCTTAAATATTTATGCCCCTAATATAAGGGCACCTATTTATGTAAAAGAAAAACTGCTAAAGCTTGAGTCCCACATCAATTCTTACACCCTAATAGTGGGAGACTTCAATACCCCACTTTCAACCCTGGATAGATCAACCAGACAGAGTCTCAACAGAGAAATGAGTCTAAAAGATGTTATGATGCAAATGGATTTAATAGATATCTACAGAAGCTTCCACCCAGGCAAAGGAATATACATATTTCTCAGCTCCTCATGGAACTTTCTCCAAAATTGACCACATAATTGGTCATAAAGCAAATATCAACAGATACAAAAAAAAATGGAAAAAATCCCTTGTAACATATTGGACCACCAGGACCTAAAGTTAGAGCTTAACAACATCAAAACCCAAAGAAAGACTACCAACTCATGGAAACAAAACATCACTCAGGTGAACCACCTCTGGGTCAAGGAAGACATTAAGAAAGAAATCAAAGTTTTCCTAGAATTCAATGAAAATGAATTCACAATGTATCCAAATTTGTTGGATGCAAGGAAAGCAGTCTTAAGAGGAAAATTCATAGCACTAGATGCCTACATGAAAAAACTATAGAAATCCCACACTAGAGAACTAACAGCACAGCTCAAAGCCTTAGAACAATTAGAAGCGAACTAACCTAGAAGGAGTAGATGACAGGAAATAATCAAACTGACAGCTGAAATCAATACAATTGAAACAAAAAGAACAATACAAAGAATCAATGAATCTAAGAGTTGGTTCCTTGAGAAAGTTAACAAGATAGATAAGTCCTTAGCCAAACTAATCAAAAAACAGAGAGGAAGTGTTCAAATCAACAAAATCACAAATGAAAAGGGGGACATAACAACAGACCCGCAAGAAATACAGAGAATTAGCAGATCATATTTTGAAAATCTGTATTCCACAAAAATGGAAAACCTAGAAGAAATGGATAGCTTTCTGGACAGGTACCATCTACCAAAATTAAATGAAGATCAGATTAATTACCTAAACAGGCCTATAACCCTTAAGGAAATTGAAGCTGTCATTAAAAACCTCTCAAAAAATAAAAGCCCTGGTCCAGATGGTTTCAGTGCCGAATTCTACCAGACATTCAAAGAAGAATTACTACCGTTACTCCTCAGACTATTTCACACAGTAGAAACTGAAGGAATATTGCCAAATTCCTTTTATGAGGCCACAATTACCCTAATACCTAAGCCACTCAAAGACACAACAAAGGAGGAGAATTACGGACCAATTTCCCTCATGAATATTGATGCAAAAATTCTCAACAAAATTTTGGCAAACCGTATACAACAATGTATAAAAGATATCATCCACCACGACCAAGTAGGCTTCATCCCAGAAATGCAGGGCTGGTTTAACTTATGAAAAACTGTAAATGTTATCAATCATATAAACAAACTAAAGGAACAAAACCACATGATCATATCCTTAGATGCAGAAAAAGCCTTTGACAAAATCCAACACTCCTTTATGATTAAAGCCCTGGAGAGATCAGGAATACAGGGAGAATACCTAAATATAATAAAGGTGATTTACAAGAAGCCGGCAGCCAGTATCAAACTTAATGGAGAAAAACTCAAAGCAATCCCACTAAAGTCAGGAACTAGACAAGGATGTTCTCTCTCCCCTTATCTATTCAATATAGTTCTTGAAGTTTTAGTAAAGCAATAAGGGAACAAAAAGAGATTAAGGGGATACAAATTGGGGAAAAGAAGAAGTGAAGCTATCTCTATTTGCAGATGATATGACTGTATACATAAGTGACCCACAAAATTCTTCCAAGGAACTGCTACAGCTGATAAACACCTTCAGCAATGTAGCAGGATACAAGATTAACTTAAAGTAATCAGTAGCCCTTCTATATACTAAAGATAGAAGAGCTGAAAAAGAAATAAGGGAAACATTACACTTCATAATAGCAGCAAATAGTATTAAATACCTTGGAGTAACTATAACCAAAGAAGTAACAGACCTATTTGACAACAATTTTAAATCACTGAAGAAAGAAATTGAAGAGGATATCAGAAAATGGAAAGCTCTCCCATGTTCCTGAATTGGTAGTATCAAGATAGTAATAATGGCAAGTCTACCAAAGGCAATCTACAGATTCAATGCACTGCCTATCAAAATCCCAACACAATATTTTTTGGACCTTGAAAGAACAATACTCAGTTTCATTTGGAATAAGAGGAAAGCCAGGATTGCCAAAACAATTTTATTCAACAAAAGAACCTCAGGAGGTATCACCATCCCTGACTTCAAGCTATACTATAGAGCTACAGTAATAAAAACAGCCTAATACTGGCATGAAAACAGACTTGTGGACCAATGGCATACAATTGAGGATCCAGAAATTAACCCAAAAACCTATGAACACCTGATCTTTAACAAAGAGGCCCAAAACCTTCAATGGAAAAAAAGATAATATATTTAACAAATGGTGTTGGCATAGCTGGATGGAAGTGTGTAGAAAAATGCAAATAGATCCGAGCCTGTCACCCTGCACAAAACTCAAATCCAAGTGGATCAAAGACCTCAACTTAAACCCAGCCACTTTGAACTTGATAGAAAAAAAAGTGGGAGGAAATACACTTCTACAAATTGGCACAGGCGACCACTTCCTAAATATAACACCAGTGGCACAGACACTAAGACCAACAATCAATAAGTGGGATCTCCTGAAGCTAAGAAGCTTCTGCAAAGCCAAGGACACTGTCAATAGGACAAAACGACAGCCTACAGAATGGGAAAAGATTTTCACCAACACTACAAGTGATAGAGGACTGATCTCTAAGATATATAAAGAGCTCAAGAATCTAGAGCCCAAAACCTTGAATAACCCAATCAAAAAATGGGGTACAGATCTAAAAAAGGAATTCTCAGCAGAGGAAGTACGAATGGCTGAAAGGCACCTGAAAAAGTGCACATCATCTTTAGCCATCAGAGAAATGCAAATCAAAACAACTTTGAGATACCACATAACACCTGTTAGATTGGCTAAGACAACAGGCACAGATGACAGCCTATGTTGGAGAGGATGCAGAGCAAGGGGAACACTCCTCCATTGTTAGTGGGAGTGTAAGCTTGTTCAGCCACTTTTGAATGCAATATGGTGGTTTCTCAGAAATTTGAGAATCAATCTCCCCAAGGACCCAGCAATACCACTTCTGGGTATATACCCTAAAGAGGCATATTCACACTCCAAAGGTATTAGCTCAACTATGTTCATAGCTGCATTATTTGTATTAGCAAGAAACTGGAAACAACCTAGATGTCCCTCAACTGAAGAATGGATTAACAATCTGTGGTACATCTACACAATGTAATACTACTCAGCAGTAGAAAAAACGATATCCTAAAATTCACAGGCAAATGGATGGATTTGGAGAATATCCTCCTCAGCAAGGTATCACAAACTCAGAAAGATAAGCAGGGGATGTACTCACTCATTAGTGGTCTCTAAACAAACAAACGAGAAAAAAGCCAAGCATGCCCAAGCTGCAAACCACAACCACTGAACAGCTTATGATCAGAAACACCCTGGACTGACCCTTCAGATCCCACTTCAACTATAGGAACACCTGACTTACTCTTGAGGGAGGGGGGACAAAACTGGATTTACCTGGAGTGGAGACTGATCTAAGCATTATTGGGTCAGTGGGACCATAGGAATGTATGTTCCCTGCCCAGGGAGGGGATGGGGAATTGTGGAGAAGAAAAAATGACCTTATGTGGCGGGAGAGGGAAGGGACCTTGAATAAGGATATACAGGGATGAAAAAGAAAAAATTGATTGGGAAAGCTGAACACAAATTAAATATATGTGTTGTAATCTTATTTGCATTATCACCCTTGATAAGTCATACTTATGATTTTTATCTTCTTCATAGTTGTCAACTTATAAGCATTTTAAAATCATTTTACTGTTTTTCTTGATAAATACAAAATTAATAAAGAAAAAAATAAAACAGTAAGTGAGACATTTCTCACTACACTTAGGAAACTTATAAGTAATGTGATATTTCTATTATTCAACAGTTTATATTACAGAGTAAATCACTTCTCTCAATATCTTTTAAAATAAAACATAATAAAACATCTATTCTAGGATCACATACTACATCATTATCTGTCTTTACTCTCTCTCTCTCTCTCATCTTTTGTAGCACTGACATTTTGTGGAGACTATAATAAGTGGTTTATAGATTAACCTTCAGTTAGAACTTTTCTCCTTTATGTATGAAATAGCATACATTTTGGCATACCTGGATGGCAGTATGTAGAAAAATGCAAATAGATCTAGGCCTATCACCCTGAACAAAACTCAGATCCAAGTGGAACAAGGACCTCAACATAAAACCATCTACACTGAACTTGATATAAAAGAAAGTGGGAAATACCCTCCAACACATTGGCATAGGTGACCAATTCCTAAATACTTCCTAAATAGCACAGACACTAAGAACAACAATCAATAAGTGGGATCTCCTGAAACTGAGAAGCTTCTGTGGGCCAAGGACACAGTCATTAAAACAAAACGACAGCCTACAGAATGGGAAAAGGTTTTCACCTACCCTACAAGTGACAGAGGATTTATCTCTAAAATATATAGAGAACTCAAGAAACTAGAGCTCAAAACCCAGAATAACCCAATCAAAAAATGGGGTTCAGAACTTAAAAGGAAATTCTCAGTAGAATTACAAATGGCTGAAAGGCACTTGAAAAAGTGCTCAACATCTTTTGACATTGGAGAAATGCAAATCAAAACAACTTTGTGATACCACCTTATACATATCAGAATGGCTAAGATAAAAGACACAGATGACAGCCTATGCTGGAGTGGATGCAGAGCAAGGGGGTGCACTCCTCCATTGTTGGTGGGAGTGTAAACTTGTTCAGTCACTTTGGAATGCAATATGGAGGTTTCTCAGAAAACTGGAAATCACTCTCCCCAAGGATCTATCAATACCACTATTGGGCATATACACTAAAGTCACACATTCACACCCCAAAATCATTAGTTCAACTGTGTTCATGGCATTACTATTCGTAATAGCAAGAACCTGAAAACAACCTAGATGCCCCTCAACTGAGGAATGAATTAACAAACTGTAGTACATCTATACAATGGAGTACTACTCAGCAGTAAGAAAAAATAATATCCTAAAATTTGCAGGCAAATGGATGGATTTGGAGAATATCCTTCTGAGCGAGGTGCCACAAACCCAGAAGGATAAGCAGGGGAAGTTTTATTACTGTAAAAAAATTAAACTCTATTCTTCATTTAAGGAAAAATTAAAATAGCATTTATGATAGGAATAGTTTGTGATTATGGCTTACTAAAAGCTAATATTAGAAATGAAAACACCAGCCTGGAAATGGATCATAGGAGTAGAGCAGTTGGACCTCATGTCTGGAATCCTATGTTTGATTTCTATCCATGAAAGAAAAGGAAAGCCTAAACTTGAAAGACACTTCTGTAGAAAGATTTCAGGTTGAATATTGTGTCAAGGGAACCATTGGCATGAAGGTACTTTTATGAACTTGAAACCTACTTTTAACTTGTTTCACTTCATTTATTTAGAAAATATTTGCCAAGTACCTACACTATATTAAAAAATGTCAACAAAGTTTCTTCTTCTACCTCCAAGTTCAAGAATGTATCTATAACTGGAATCTTGAAGATTTTTCAAGCAGTTTTGAGAGTATAAGAATACAGAGCCACACACTCTGTAGCAGACAGAGATAAACTCAGTCTGCCAGGGTCCCCCAGCTTCTGCTAAGGGAATTTGCAAGGCCACCTTCCTCCAACTGATCAATCAGAGAAGGATTGAAGACTTAAAATCCAGTCACCTGCCCAGAGATGAGGAAGAGATAGAGCAGACCTTTGATTCTGAGGTGACAGGAGACACACAAACCCTTGTGCCACAACTGACTAGGAGACACCTAATTGTAAACCACTGGAGCCATGGGCAGATGACAGAGCAAAAATATATATAATAATGTAAAGAGCAACAAGACAACTCCAGAAGAAAGTAGCGATCCTACAACTACAAGCCCTGAACTGAGCAATGAAGAGGAAAGAGAAGGAAGCAGCACCAAAAATTCCTTTATGATAATTACTGAAGCTCTCAAAGAAGATAAGAAAAAATGCCTTAATCTTATTTGCATTACCACCATTGATAAGCCATGCTTATGATTCTTATCCTCTTTATAGTTATTGTTAATTTTTCCTCATTTTAAATTCATGTAACTGTTTTTTTTGTTAAATACAAAATAAAGAAGGAAAAAAAAGAAAAAATGTTTTAAAGAAATAGAAGAAAAACAAACAAAATATTGGAAGAGATGAACAAATCTATGAAAGAAACATGCCAGGAATTAAAAACTGAAATAGAAGCAATAAAAAAAGGTACAAAATGAGGCAAAGATGGAAATAAAAAACCTGAAGAAAAAAGCTGGAACCACAGATACAAGCATAACAGAGTTCAAGAGATGGAAGATAGAATCTCTGAAGTGGAAGACTCAGTAGCTCAAATAGATATATCAGTCAAAGAAAATAATAAAACTAAAAAAGCCATAACTCAAAATGTTCAGGAAATCTGGGACACCATGAAGAGACCTAACTTGAGAATAATAGGAATAGAAGAAGGAGAAGAATACCAGCTCAAAGGCACAGATAATGTTTTCAATAAAATCATAGAAGAAAATTTCCCTAACCTGAAGAAGGAAATGCCTATAAAGATACAAGAAGCTTACAGAACACCAAATAGATATGACCCCCCAAAAAAGTCAGTGTGCCACATTATAATCAAGTCACAAAACATACGGAATAAAAGAAAAAAATTTAAGAGCTACTAAAGAAAAGGGCAAACTTACATATAAAGGCAGACCCATCAGAATAAAACCTGACTATTCAAAGGAAATGTGGAAACGATGAAAGCTAGAAGGGCTTGGTCAGAAGTTTTATAGACGCTAAAACAGCATGGCTGCCAAACTAGAATACTATACCCTGCAAAATTATCAGTCACCATAGACGGAGTAAACAAGATATTTCATGAAAAAGTCAGACTGAAACAATATCTATCTACCAATACAGCACTGTATACAGAGAGTATTAAAGGGAAAACTCCAACCTAAGGACCCCAAATGCACCCATGAAACCACAATCAATCAATAATTCCACAGAATAATACTCCAGAGAAAGGAAATACAAACAAGTTACCACCAAAAATGGCAGGAAATATCAAACAGTGGTCACTAATGTCCTTTAATATCAATGAACTCACCTCTCCTATAAAATGTCACACACTAACAAGATGGATACAACAACAGAAGCCATCATTCTGTTGCCTACAAGAAACACACCTAAACCACAAAGACAGACACAGGCTTAGAGTAAAGGGTTGGGAAAAGATTTTCCAGTCAAATGGTCCTAAGAAACAAGCGGGGGTTCCAATTCTAATTTCTAACAAAATAGACTTTAAACTAAAAGCAATTAAAAGGGACCAAGATGGTCATTACTTATTCATCACAGAAAAAATTGGTCAAGAGGAAATTTCAATCCTGAATATTTATGCCCCTAATATACGGGAACCTACCTATATAAAAGATACACTGCTAAAGTTCGAATACCACATCAATTCTTACACCCTAATAGTGGGAGACTTCAA
>PVIH01029055.1:0-14262 GCA_004025045.1 Sigmodon hispidus | reverse complement strand
ACCCAAACCTTGTCTGGCTTGGTTCCCTTTTGGTAAAATGGGCTCTACTCTCCCTTGTTCTAATTTTCCCAATCCTTTTTCTTTCCTATATCCCATGTTTTGCATAATATTCTTTGCCTGTGAAGAATATCCATATTCATTTGACAGGGTCAACCCCATGTGTTGCATGACATCTCATCCCCACAAATTGACCGGGAGGGAGTACATAGGGTACAAATCTCCCTTGTTGACCTTCTAATGTTTCCCATGATAGAGTCATGGAACTAATCGAGGGGCAGGATTGATACCCCAAGCCTTGTAATGAGTGGGATGACTGGGTAATGGGCCAGGTCTTGGGCAACCAATAGGAAGAAATTAAACTCTTGTCTGCCCCTGTGTCCAAAATGCCCTCAAACATTTTACCGTTAATTTTTAATGAAAGTTTGGGTCTCTCATGTAGGGAGACCATCAAGTAGGCCGAATCCATGCCTGAGGATCCCATTTCTGCAAGTCCTAGTCCCAGTGGCTCCTTTTCCCCCTCCGGGAGGAGCAACAACTGTGCAATCCTATCTCCCTTAGAGATAGAGAATATCCCTTTAGGGCTAGAACATAAAATTTGTATGTCCATAAGGTGTTGATTATCTACAAGTCCTGGATGCACTATTAATCCCTGTAGGGTAAGTGCGCCTAGACCCAATATAAGGCCCACTGTACCCGGGGGCAAAGGTGTTATAGTTTCTACAGGAATTGGTTGAATATGCATTTGTGGCATTAATAGGAAGTCGGAGGCGGCGTGCAGGTCCACTCTTGTGGAGTGTCCTGGTCTTTGTTCTCCTGGGTCTTGACAAACCAGTTCCCATATCTTTGAGGGCCCTGGGACTGAGGGCCCAACAGCCCGTTTTTTGGCATGTCTGCAACCTGAGGATTAGTGGGTTGGTCGATGGGAGGGAGGAGCCTCCCTTGAATATCCCTTACTGAGCAGCACTGGCTGGCTTTATGATAACTTTTGCCACAGCAGCTGCAAAGAGTGGGATTCCCCCCTTTTTTGTTCAGGGTTTTGCAGTCCCTTTTACGATGACCAGCCTTTCCACAACTAAAGCAAACTCTTTGATTGGTCCTACCCAGGGGACGCTTCTGGGACTGGAGGATAGCGGCCGCTAATCCAGCATTTGTGAGGGGGCCCCCCAACTCCCTGCAAACTCTGAGCCAGTCTTGTAATCTTTTATTTTTTCTAGGGGCTATTGCCGCTCGACATTCTTGGGTGGCTTGCTCGAAAACAAGCTGCTCTATGAGAGGGGCAGCTACTTCAAGG
This sequence comes from Sigmodon hispidus, assembly GCA_004025045.1. NCBI lineage: Eukaryota > Metazoa > Chordata > Mammalia > Rodentia > Cricetidae > Sigmodon > Sigmodon hispidus. Next base: position 12,971 of record PVIH01029055.1, on the reverse strand, counting down.
TCACCGAAAATGTGCCCGGCTGCTCCGTCATCCTTGCTACAAAGTCTGCAAAGGGCTCTTGGGTCCCCTGAATGATCTTGGTAAGCTGATTATTGGCCTCCCCTTTTCTGGAGAGCACTTTCCAGGCCCTTATTGCCGTGGCAGCAATTTGTTGATAGGCACCCCAATGATAATCTATCTGATTAGTGGCAAAACGCCCTTGACCTGTTAAAAGGTCAAATGTCCATTGCTGTTGTTCTGGGGTTAAGGCCGTGGCATTAGCCCTGGCATGTTCCTGAGCTGCCTCATGCCAGAGGGCTTTCCATTCCATGTATTGGCCCATGCTGACAAGTGAAGCCTTTACGACCATCTGCCAATCAGCTGGCGTCATTGCGGTCATAGCCAGCCTTTCTAACTGGGCCAACACGAAATTGGCTGAAACCCCATATTTCCTGACTGATTCTGCCAATTCCTTTATCTGATTATACTCTATGGGCACATGTACCTGTCCTCCCTCTGCGCCTTCAAAGACTGGATACGCAAGGCGCAGCTTTCTTCTAACTTTGTCTGGGAGGAAAGAAAAGGACTTCGGACGCATCTCGTAAGGAGGAGGCGCCGAAGGGACCACCTGTGAGGAGGACACCGGATGTGGGTGCTGTTGGCCTCTTTTGTTACTTGGTAGGCGGTCGTCTGGATGGTACCTCTCTCCTTCGTACCTGACCGCCTCCTCATCCAATTTTGCCTCCTCCTCAGGGTTTAATTCTTCATTTTCTGAGTCCCCTAAATCATCAGAACTCTTCAAGTTTAAAGCTTGTAATTTCTGCATAGGGTATGGAGTAGTCCCCCCTTTTTCTTTACAGTAGGTAGGGAACTCCCAGATTCATGAGAATACACTCCCTTGTCAAGAGACTCACCAGGAGGGCCGTTTTCCTTATTCGGGATTGGTTGCCTTTTGCGCACGCCTAACCTCTCACTACATTCAGTTTCTGACATGCTATCCTGGAAATAATGAAAGCAGAACCCTCCCAAGAGGAGGATCAGTAAGGCTCCCAAAACAATTACCAAGACCTCAACACTACCTTCCCATGGTGGTGACAAGTTCAAGCCAAAATCCAGAAAAGACATACCTCTCTGAACGTACCTCCCTGAAGTTCTGAATTCTCCTTGGGGTCAAGGGGTCTCCGATGATGCCAATGATGTTGAAATTTCCCGGGTTTTCGGCACCAGATGTCCCGCGCTACCGTCTTGCCAGCAAGAACGATGCGGCACACGTAGGTAGGATCCTTCTGCAGAAAAGCTTTAATGGGTCTTGAGAGGGAGAGCATAAGCTTGCTTACAAGGTGGAGACCCCAAACGGCTAAAACCCATCCCTTATATAGGAAACTGACCCCTGCCTAGGATGTGTCAGACTCAGATTGGCTGTAGCTCAAACGGGTGATGTGACGCCACAGTAGAGGCAGAGCACAAGGAGTGGAAATTCTCCTTGCACCTGCACAGTCTACATTAGAACACAGGATGTCGACACCATCTTGGAATGGTGGCAGTAAGTGTGGCTTCTCACAGTGGAATCATTGTTATTGAATTATAGAAAAATCATTTCTTTTTTATTGCTTTTTTTACTGAGAGGTGGTTTAATTGAGAGTTGTTCAGTTTCCATGAGTTTGTGAGCTTTCTGTTGTTCGATGAACCCTAACTTTAGGTTATAGTAGTATAGTAGTGCAACAAGTTACATGGGGTTATTCATATTTTTTTGGTATTTATTAGTATTTTCTCAGTGACTGAGTATGTGGTTAATTTTTGAGAAGATTCCGTAGAGTGTTTAGAAGAAGGTGTATTTTTTTCTGTTTGGGTGAATATCTCTGTATGTATCTACTAAGACCATTTGAGTCATTACATCTGTTGGATTCCTTACTTTTCTTTTAAGTTTCTGCCTGGCAGACCTATTCATTGGTGAAAGTGGAGTGTTGAAGTCTCTCACTATTAATTAGACTGTGGGGTTTGATGTGCAATTTTAGCTTTAGGTATGCTTCTTTTACATATGTGGGTGCCTTTGTATTTGGGACATAAATGTTCAGGATTGAGATTAATTTTTTATGAGATGAATATGTTATGAGCTTCTAGATCTCATTTCATTGATTTTAATGTGAAATGTATTTTGATAGATATTAAGACAGTAACACCAGCTTGCTTCCTAAGTCCATTTAATTAGAAAGCTTTTTTCCTATCTTTTATTTTGAGGCAGTGCCTGTCTTTGAATTTGAGCTCGTTTCATGAATGCAGAAAAAAAGTGGAACCTGGTTTTGTATCCATTCTGTTAGCCTGTGTCTTTTTATATTGGAATTGAGTTCATTGATATTAAGAGATATTAATGACCAGTAATTGTTAATTCCTGATAGCTTTGATGGTAGCGTGTGTGTGTGTGTGTGTGTGTGTGTGTGTGTGTGTTCGAGTGTGTGTGTAGTATGTGTGTTTCCCTTCTTTGGCATTTTCTCATGTGAATTTATCTATTGTTTGTGTTTTTGTGGATGCATCTAACTTCCTTAGGTTGGAGTTTTTCTTCTGATGCTTTCTAAAGCTGGATTTGTGGATTAATATTATTTAAATCCAGTTTTGTCATTAAATATCATGTTTACTTAGTCTATGATGATGGAGAGTTCTTTTGTGTATAGTAGTCTGGAGTGGCATCTGTGGTCTTTTAGTGTCTGCATATCTTTTTTTCCAGGACCTTCTGGCCTGTATAGATTACATGGGGAAGTCAGATGTTATCTTGATGGCTTTGTGTTTATAAGTTTCTTGACCATTTTTCACTGTAACTTTTAAAATTTCTTCTTTATTGTGTCAGTTCTTGTTTTGATTATTATGTGGCAAGTGGATGTTTTTGAAGGCCTAGTCAATTTGCTGTTGTATATGTTGGTTTCACATGTGAGAACATACACTACCAACTCCACACTAGACTTTGTTCAGGAGAGTTCTTGGCAAGTACAAGTGCAGAGATAAAGAATAAAATAGAGAAGTCTTTCACATGGTATCTCCTTTTAAGGGAACTGGTGAGCACAGATTTACATAGCCATACATAGGAGCATACCCTTCATATGCAGAGGTTGGCACCCTGTTTTGTTTACCATATGATCACTGCTTGCCAGGAATTCTTGTCTAACCAGTCACCATATGGGGTCATTTGGACTAGCTGCTATGAGCCAGGAATCCTTACAGTATAAGCTTTTTAAAATCTTCATCAATATTTCCTTTTAGGTTGGGGACGTTTTCTTCTATGAATTTATTGAATATATTTTCCATGTTTTGAGCTGGTTTTTTTCTTCTTCTATTTTTTTTTTTTTATTCTTAGGTTTGGTCTTTTCATGCTGCCCCAAATTTCATGGATATTTTGTGTTATGATTTTTTTTTTACTTTAGTACTTTCTTTGACTGAAGATTATATTTTCAATATTGCATCTTCCATACCTGAAATTCTTCTATATCTTGAATTTTGTTGGTTATGCTTGCATCTGAAGTTCATTTATTCAGATTTTTCATTTCCAGCATTACTTCAGTTTGTGTCTTCTTAATGATTTCTATTTCAATTTTCATCTCTTATATAATTTCTATACCTATTTGTTTTATTTTTTCATGGTTTTCTTAAAGGGATTTATTTATTTCTTCTAAATTTTTTTCCTCTATTTCTTTAAAAATGTCTTTTCATTTCTTCTTTAATATCATCTATAAAGGCTTCTATTTTCTTCATAAAGTTATTTTTAAAGTTGTTTCCTTCTGCTTTTACTGTGTTGGAATGTTCAAGTCTTGCTGTTGTAGAACTATTAGGTTCTGGTAGTGCCTTATTGTTCTTTATGTTGTTGAATGTATTTTTACACTGGCGTCTACCAATTCCTTCTTCCAATGGGTGCAAGTGTTGTCTGTGTTTTAGAAATTTGTTCTTGGTTCAATAGGTACTCTTTGTACAGTAGAAAAAGCTCTTGGTAAATTTTGAGACAACAGAGTCTGTGTCTCACAGAGTAGTTGAAGTGAGGGGGAATATGGCTTTGTGGAGTGGAATGGGGTGTATTGGCTACAGGATTTGACTAGGCAAATGTAGGTGCCAGGATTGCCAGCAAGAGTTCTGCTTGCTTACCTGCTGCTAGAGCTGCAATGGTGTGAATTATGTTGTCTTGCTCAGACCTGAAGACTGGTATGCCTCATATTTTACTGATTTTTATATTAATCTACTTAGATTAATTTAGGAAGTTTTTAATTTTGGTGCATATTTGTAAAATATATTTATAAAATTTATATAATACATTGATATATTCATACATCTTTTTATTTTTAATATAACATTTTAAATATTATACTTAGTAAAATTATAAATATGATTAAAATTAATTCTTTATAGATAATATTCAAATATATTTAACAAAACTAGGACTGGAGAAATAGTTCAGTGGCTAAGAGCACTGACTGCTCTTCCACAGGTCCTGAGTTCAATTCCAAGCAACCACATAGTGGCTTATAACCATCTAAAATGAAATCGAGTGTCCTCTTCTACTGTGCAAATATACATGAAGATGGAAAAGTGCATACATAATAAATAAATAAAAATTTAAAAGAAAAAGAAAACTAGCTCTAAAATTAAGATTTTTAAAGATTTAATTTATGAACATAAATATTTTACCTGAATGTATGTTTACAAACCATGTGCTTGTCAAGTACTTATAGACATAAGAAGAGGACCTCTGACCTCTTGGAACTGGAGTGACAATGGTAGACCACCATACAAATGATTGGAACTGAACCAGATTCCTTTGTATGAACAAGCACTTTTAAACACTGATTTCTTAACCCCCTGTAATATAATTTCAAATACTATGGTTATATTCAAATATTAAACTTTAGTCTCATTTTATGTATCATATCTACCATTATAAAAATTTATCTTTTAATATAACATATTATTTATTATAACTTTTATATAAAATGCATCATTATATTTTATTTTACAGACTTATAGCAATTGAAATATAACTGTAAAAGAAACTTTTAGACACTGTGTTTAAGTAAATGTATCATATTGTTGACATAGATTTTCCTTATTTGTTTTATATAAATTCTTTTAAACTATAAATATAATTCACAGAGTCTGAAAAGACATTATCTTCTTTAACAACCAATGATCCTCAGTAAGTTTGCAAAACTTTCAGAGACTATCTCACTAAGGAAAACTAAAGTTGTTTTTTTGACCAAATTTTTAAAAATAAGCATATTAGACAAAAGATAGGAGCAGCTTCAGGACATAAAACAAGTTTCATTTTTGTAGTTTCCTATTCATGATCTTTCTCCTACTCTAAATGAATGGACTAATCTATCCTAAGCTCTATTCTACATAGAATAAGTATTAGGACATTAGTATTGGGAAGAGGTATTATATGAGGTAGTGGGGTAAAGTTTTTGATGGGGTCATCTAAAGAGACAACTGAACCACGCTAGTGGAAACTCACAAACTTTAGACCAACAGCTGTGGAGCCCACATGAAATTTGCCTGGGCCTTCTGCATACTACTTTGTTCTGTTTGTTTAAGGGGCTCCTAGTAGTAGAATCAGGATCTATTCCTGATGTTTGAGCTCATTTATTTTCGAGCTCATTACCTATAGTGGAACACATTGCTCAGTCATAATTCAGCAGGGAAGGGCTTGCTCCTGCCTCTACTGAATGTACCAGAATTTGACAGGTATGCTTGGGGGAAAGCCCGGTGGAGAGTGAGAGGAATGACAGGGGTATCTGTGGTCAGTATATAATATGATTAAATAAATTCTTAAATAATAAAATTAAAAGAGATACTTTTATTAACCATGCATATATGTATAAATAGTATTTATATAATTTCAATTTATATAAATGGAATCTACATTAACATTTTAAATATTTAATAACAAACATTCTACTTGACATTCTGTCTAGGATATCAATTTTATTCAGAGGGTATTTATGGAATAATACACTACCAAAGAAACAACATATTCAGAGCTTTGATTAAAATTTTGATTTTAATGCCAGGGAAATTGCCAAGATATTTGAATTTATTTGGTCCATGTATTTATATATTCAGCACAATTTCTTAAGGAAATAAAAGTTTAATTTTCATATTTCTCATGATTAGTAACTGCAATTTTTGTTTCATTTTACATTTTTAATCGGAGAAAGCAAATATTTAAATGAAACTCTTGTAGACAAGGACAAGGATGTGAGGGCATCAGAAATTCATTCATTTTTCTTCAAAATGTTAAGAAGGAAATTACTTAATTCCTACTTTCCTGAAGAACTAAATTCCCATTTCCTGAGGCAGCTCCTTGTTTTTTCTCATTGTTACAGTTTTAGTGTCCAGTATTAATAAGTAATATTAATTAATATGTGCTTTCACAGTGATTTTTGAAATATAATTTTATATTATTTATAAAAATGTTTTTATCAAGAGTCATTCAGAAATATTTTATTATGTGTTCCTCATGATATTATAAGTGATCTCAGGTGAACAGTTGTTAGATAGCAAACTAAGGTAGAAATCCTAAAAACGTAGTCCATCAAGGAAGTTTGACAGTAACCAATATAATTAACCTGTTATATAAATAGAGCAAGTTTTTTTTCTTTCCTTCACTTGTAGTTACTCTACTGTTGATTTTTTTATCCAATCGCTGCTGGTTTGTTAATATAATCCATATCTCTGTAAATATATATCCACATTTTATTTCAAACATTGGGAAAACAGTAGAGGCACATAACAGCAAATTACAAATAATCAGCATTAAAATGAATAGACTCACCTCAGTCTAAAATATTTTATCAGTTTTTAATATTCTCTATTATCTCCAAATCTTAATGTGATTGTGGATATAAATGTTACCTTTTCATAATAAATGAATGAATCATGCTGTTCTGTGTAGCATTTTCATGATGAAAACATAATATTATTTTTTGATATTTTAGTTAATTAATGTTGATTTGGTGTGCTAATTATTTTTATTTTATCAGTATTCTAAAGCTGGACAGTAAAAGAGTAGAATCCATTAAATTTTATATAATCAATATTTCAACGAATGTTTTTGTATTAGTCAAGAGGATAAGTTATGTACCCATTAGGTTTAGTGAGTGTTCCTTGCATGTATCATGTTCATGAAGCATAATCTATATGTTTTTATGGCATCCATCTATATTTGTCCAAATATCTCTTTGGGATTTATTTGTCGAGATGTCACTGTGCTTATTTTATTTTAACGATTATGGGAACCACAGATGCTGCACTTCATAACATTCAATTAATCCTGAATAAACTGAGAGAAAATATAAATCATAGAAAACAAAATTGTGAAGGTGCTTTCCAGTAACTGAGAAAGAGTTTTTTTTAATAATGACCTTAGATGTAGTGGTGCTATGATGAGGAAGTTATTAGAATGTCAATAGTTTTAGAACAAAATTTTAAAACATGAGATTTACTTTGGTTAGTAGCTTGGAATTATTCAAAGTTGTTTTCAGATTCTATGCTGCCCCCTACCTCAAGTTAAAAACCCTCTTTACTCCTAGTCTCAAATTCATTTTTCTATTTCTATTACTATTTCAGTTACTATTTGCTGTACTTTATCTTCACACTGTTACTAGGGAAATACTTTCAAACTTACTGTAAGCATGAAAATATTACAAGACCTTTATAAAATCCAGCCTCACTCATGTGTCAATTACTAGAAAAAATATAGAATTCACATAAATAAAACCAGCTTGATATTAGAGTAGTTTTTAAAAATTGGAGAGATGAATACATCGATGCATGTGTTTTCAATAGAAACAGCAAATTTTTGAATGTTCACAAAAAATAGTATAATTTTTAGCCCCTGACGACTTACATTAAGTGGTCACTTCCTTACTTTCCTTAGTTTCTAATTTTGATACTGTAGCAATAATAATAGTAAATACCATTTATCATTTTGGTAGTATTTAGGTTAATATTATATAAAAATAATTAACATGTAAAATATATTCAAACAGCATAGCAGAGATTTTTGTCTTGTCAATTATGTCATCACATTTTCCCATTATGTTCTAAAAAGAAGAGTGAATAATTGAATCTATTATTAAACCCTTTATATTTTTATCAAAGAATGATAGCAAGCCTCTATGTGTATTGTTTTATCATAAAGTAATTGATAATATACTTATTTTGAACAATTTTATGTAATATTGTTCAGTAGCATACTTGGTACAAGGAATCATGGCTATTTTAACATAATTACTAATGAGATCCCAAGTCATCTCCATGACATCTATCTCTTGAAACACTCCCTATCATTTTTACTTCCACCTGAATATTCCTTCTGAAATAAATTTAATCATGTCACATTGCTTCCTAGCAACCATTAGATTAAGAATCTGTAAAGAGTATAACTAACAGGATGCACTGACTTCCTTTGCTAGGTAGCACTTGAATCATTATACAACTTACCTAATTTAGCCCATGCCACAGTTTTTCAGCATTTAATGGTTTCCCTCTTTAACTTCTGGGATATGTAAGAGAAGATGGATCATCTTCTTCAAGCTGCATCTTTTCTCTCTTGCATATGGAGACTACAAAATATTCTTTAGTTGTTTACTATTCCTTTCATCACGTAAGTTATATGGTTTTAAGCACTAAAATAAATTGACAGATATGAGAAGCAACATGAGTTTTATAAAGAGTTAAGGCAATTTAGAAAAGAACAAATTGTCTAGAACATAACTTAAAATTGTCAATTAATTTTAGCCATTACATCAATATATATCATAATAATATCTTAAATTAAGGAAAGACAATAGAAGAAAGCTATATAGCATTTTGGGAAAATCTATAGTTCTTTTGCATTGCCATTTGAAGTAAAACCTAACTCTAAATATGTCAAATTATAAAATAAATGTTACTAGTCAGTATAAAATAGGAGATTAAGAACAGTCAGTGTTCTTACTCGCTGAGCCATCACTCCAGCTCCCCAGCCCCCCCCACCCCTTGCAAAAAAAGATATCCCAAGCATCTACATACATAACACCCTGGTATCTAAGAGAAGCTATTGAAGATCTTCAGCAAATGTACAATTTGGTCACAACTTGCCTTTATGAAAGAAAGAAATGGAATGAAGTCAAATGAAAAATAAAGTTTAAAAAAAAAGAGATTAAATAGATTTAAGTTTATATCTTGTGAAATTTTAGTTAGCATGCACAATATTGAATTTGTAGCATTTTCTTGTATCATGACACTGTACATATTCACTTCACAATTATTTGTACATCATCACCCTGCTCATTATCATCCCTTTGTTTTTCCAACTTGCCCCTCATGCTCTGAAAGAATCCTTCTGCTTTAATCCTTTATATAGCAGTTTAAAATAGATTATTTAAATAGAATGAGTCTCACCTAATTCTGTGGCAAATATAACACTAGCAGTTTCATAATATTAAATTTTTAGAAGTTTGATATTACTGTTTGTTCATTATGAAAACTAAATACATTTCAGTAGAATTTTTTTTCCTTGTATAACTGCTGTTCAATCCTAAAAAAAAAGATATATCACATTCTTCTAGCAGTATTATTCTCTTTCTTTTCAAATCTCTGAAGAATCCTGTAGTTTGCTGCTGCTTTGCACTCTTAACTTATATGGTATTAAATATGAAGTAAAAATAATAGGGTGAGGGTCATGTCCACAAATATATTTATAAAACCCTTTGTTGCAGATAGAATTCTCATTCAATATTACTAGAGTTGAGACTGATTTACATTTCACAAAAAATAGAACAAGTAGTTCTAAACTTAAACATGCACCAAATTAATTTTCAGAAAATAATTTATAGGACAGGTAAGATTCTACTTCTAGGATAATATTAAATTCTTGAGACCTTCACATTATAGAGCAAAGTTTTTTTGAGTATGCCTTAACCATAGTATATGAGCCACATGCCCCATGAAGCAGATGGCATTGGTTGCTGTACTCCAGACACATCCAGGTTCATAAATCCATGCATGTATATTTTAGAGATTCACTCAAGACTAGAAGTCTCCACAAAAGTTTCAAAATTCCAAATTCTGTACAAGGGTAATAAAGGTCTTTGACCATAACTCTTAGCAATCCTCTACTTTTTATTCTTGAACTTGAGTCTTTTTCTATAACACAGAGTAGTCTTAAAGTTAGTATTGATCATGTAGGCTAGTCTAAGACTCTCAGAGATCCCAGTGGCACATCTTCCCAAGGGCAGAAATCATAGTCTTGAGTCACCTTTCCTGAGTGCCTTAAATAATTGAAAGTAACTTTTCCCACTTTTTTTCATGGTTGACTACTTGTAATCTTGTTTGGGTTTTTATGTGTTCACTATTTTAGCATTTTTGATGTTTCATGTGGTGGAAATGTTCTCTGTATGCTGTAAATAAAGTAACTCATTTGGCCTATGTGGAACATCATAGAAGTGGGTGGAGAATCAGAGGAGAGACAGGTATAAGGAGGGTGGAGTTAGTCAGTCTCCATCTGACCCCCTAGGAAGAAACATGTAAGGAATCCAGGTGAGCCATGGGCCAGGAAACGTGTAAGATAGAATACTAGAAATGGGTTGAATTAAGATGAAAGAGCTAGCTAGTAATGTGCTTGAGACATAGGCCAACCAGTATGAAATTAATATAAGTGTCTGATTCATTTAACTGGGGAAAAAGCAACTGCAGGCCAGGTCAAAACCTCTGCCCCAAACAGGGCTGAAAATCTTCTTCAACAGTTTCATGCTATGCTAACTGGCTTGTAGGTTTCTCATGAAAAATGTGATGATAATCTCACTTAGTCTTTATAGCATATGATGAATAGCTTTTCTCACTTTACTCTTAAAATTTTGTCTATGGATTAACAGTTTGGTCATAATTTGCCTAAATTTGGTGATACTGAATTTACCATCTGTCTAGGTCCTTGAATTGTTATATTCATTTCCTCCCTCAGACTTAGAAGGTATCTTTTATTTATCTGAATGGGACCTGTCTTTCCAATTTTTTCCTTGCCTGTATCATTTTGTGGCTTATACACAAGCATAGTTGCTCAACCTAAAGTGCTATTTTTTGTGTTTTTTTCCCCCTTTGGTTCAATTTCTTATAATGATTTTATTTGAATTCAATGCTTAGATCTTTTGGGTCAAGCGTGCTTTCAACATCACCTGATGAAATTTTGCTTAAATAATTTTCTTCTTCAAATTAAAAAAAAATAATCCCTGGTTATTTTTATAACTTTTATTCATTGGTTGCTATTTTGTATTGGAAGTATGTACCATTTGTCTGACTTACTGTACATTTATTTTCTGCAATTGTTAATTTTCTGTTATGCTGATAAAATACTGTGACTAGAAACAACTTATAAGAGAAAACATTTATTTTGCTTTATAATTCCAGAAAGAGAGAGAGAAAGAGAGCGAGAGAGAGAGAGAAAGGGAGAGAAGAGAGAGAAAATTCATAAGCCTAGAAACATATGACACCAGGAGTCTAGAAAAGGAAGTTGAGTGATCACCTTTCTACAAACACAGGAAGTAAAGAGAATGGCCTGGAAGTGGTTCCGTAATATACAATTTCAAAGCCCATTCCCAATGATAAACTTTTTACAACAAAGAAAAACTTCCTAAATATTCCATAATTCTGCCAAACAGCAAAACCAAGTTGGTTATACTTTTTTTTTTTTTTTTCTCAAATACATTGCTACATGTATGTTCTCAAATACAAAAGCTTAAAGGAGACTTTTCTCATGCAAACCATAGACTCTTAATGATACCTTTATATTGTTTTTTATATTAACATAAATCCTTCCCCACCCCCAACCTCTCTACTGGGGGCCTTGGTGGCTATTGAAGATGGATCAGGCTCTAATTCCACATTACTAGGGGTCTTAGAGAGTGTCACCCTAATAGATTCCTGGGAGATCCCACTGCACTAGATTTTTACCTACCCCTCAAATGCCCCCCAATTCCAGTTATCTATCTCAGTGCTCTTTCCTTACATCCCCCCACCAGATTTTTTTCTGTTTTAATCCCTACCTGCCCCTAGTTCAAATGCAAAATCTATTCTATTTTTATTTCCCTTAGCGATCTATGAGTCTGTTCTTGAGCCACTTATTTACCTAGCCTCTATGGAACTAATAAATCTTCAAGATTTTAGCAAGGGGTTTGAAATTAATTTTGTAGCTACTTTTTTTAATTGACTAGAATATTTCTAATTTTTAATTTTGCTTTTGAAAAATTACCCTTTTCGAAGTGCTGTCTGCAGAGTCCCAGCACACTCTGGAGCAGGGTCCCATAAACTCTGCAGGTCATCATACCCACAGCTCCTGCTGAGGGAAGTTGCATGGCCACCCACTGCCACCTTGAACTGAGTGAGCCAACATCTGCAGAGGTCTCTGAAGTACAGACTCAGACCCTGCCCAGAGGTGAGGAGGGGTCACTGGGCCCAAGCCCCTATATCCTAGACTGAGAAGGAGAGCTCAGCTCCCATAGCTTTCGGTTCCGCTCTCGGGAGCAAGTGCTGTCTGCAGAGTCCGAGCACACTCTGGAGCAGGGGTGGATAAAATCTGCAGGTCACCATACACGCAGCTCATGCTGAGGGAAGTTGCACGGCCACCAACCGCCACCTTAAACTAACTGACCCAACATCTGCAGGGGTCTCTGAAGGACAGACTCAGACCCTGACCAGAGAGGTGACAGGAGGCACACAAACCTGAGTGCCACAACTGACCAGGAGCCATCTAATTGTAAACCACTGAAACCATGGGCAAACATCAGTGCAAAAAATTACATAATAATACAAAGGACAACATGGTAACTCCAGAAGAGAGTGGCGATCTTACAAATACAAGACCTGAACTGAGCAATGAAGAGGAAACAGAAGGAAGCAACACCAAAAATTCCTTTTTGATGATCATCGAAGCTCTAAAAGAAGATATGAAAAAAAGCCTTAAAGAAATAGAAGAAAATACA
>PVIH01029054.1:0-14264 GCA_004025045.1 Sigmodon hispidus | reverse complement strand
CCTCAACTGAAGAATGGATTAACAAACTGTGGTACATCTACACAATGGAATACTACTCAGCAGTAAGAAAAAATGATATCCTAAAATTCACAGGCAAATGGATGGATTTGGAGAATATCCTCCTGAGCGAAGTATCACAAACTCAGAGAGATAAGCAGAGGATATACTCACTCACTAGTGGTCTCTAAACAAACAAACAGGAAAAAAAGCCAAACATGTCCAAGCAGCAAACCACAACCACTGAACAGCTTGGGATCAGAAACACCCTGGACTGACCCTTCAAACCCCAGTCCATCTATAGGAACACCTAACTCACTCTTGAGGGAGGGGGGACAAAACTGGATTTGGCCAGGAGTGAAGACTGATCCAAGCATTATTGGGCCAGTGTGACCATAGAACTGTCTGCTCCCTGCCAAGGGAGTGGATGGGGAGTTGCAGAGAAGAAAAATGATCAGATGTGGTGGGAGGGGGAAGAGACCTTCAATAAGGATATACAGGGATGGAAAAAAAAAATTCAGCGGGAAAGCTGAACACAAAGAAAAGATATGTGTAGTAATCTTATTTGCATTTCCACCCTTGATAAGCCATGCTTATGATTATTATTCTCTGTATAGTTATTGTTAACTCTTCGGCATTTTTAAATTCTTTTTACTGTTTTTTTTTTTTTTTGATAAATACAAAATAAAGAAGGAAAAAAAAAAGAAAATGCATGAAACCAAAAAGCTTCTATAAGACAAAAGATACTATCAATAGGACAAAATGGCATCCTATAGAATGGAAAAACCATACCATGCCATTTTAGTTCAGTAGCTCTGTAAGCAATTTAATATCACAGGTGAGGATATTTCTAGTAGTTCTTATATTATTTAGGATCATTTTAACTTTTCTAGTTTTTTGTGTTTTCATATGAAGCTGAAAATTTATTCAATCTCTGTGAAGAATGACATTGTAATTTTAAAAAGTTGTGTATTGAATCTGTAGATTATTTGGTATAATGATTTCTTTCACTGTATTAGCCCTACTGATCCATGAGCTTGGCATTCCTTCTATCTTCTGATACCTGACACAGTCTTCCTTATTTATGAAATAATATACAACATCTGAGTTGATGGTCCATATGCATTTCAAATGGCTCTATTGCCTATGCACTCTCTTCACTGCATTTTATAAAAACATAGTCTCTCTCTCTCTCTCTCTCTCTCTCTCTCTCTCTCTCTCTCTCTCTCTCTCTCTCTCTAAAGATTAAGACAATGTTTAATGATGTAAGGGCTAGAAATTTTCTCTGAAAATATGACTTTGTCTGGTGATTATGCTAATAAATTCATTAATTTAAGGACATTATTATACTCCCAAATTCTGAGCTATACCACTGCCTCTATCACATGGGTAAAACTGAAAACAAGAGCAGTGTTTGTTCAACATCTTATTCTCTGGTATTTGGCCAAATGTCAAGAACATCAAAAGCATTCTTATAACCTTTATGTTGGTTTTCATTTCTCCACACACTGACTTTACTGAGAATAAAATATTTAGAAGATTATTCTTTTTCATTCTTCTTGATGCTTAAACCTCAGCTCCTTGAAGTCAGCAGTATGCTAAGGGCAGTGTGCTGCAAACCACTGAGTGCTTTCAAATCTCAGTTGCATATATTTTTCATTTCATTGTTTAACAAATAATCAATAATCAGAGCATAAGCATATCCTTCAGTACAACAACAAAGCATCACTGTTGGCCAGAAAGAATACCCTCATTGTTAAAGTGGGCAGAAAGACAAGCATATAAGTAAGTGAGATTGAAAATTCCGGCTTAAAAAAATTCTAAAACACTTTTCATTTCCCAAGTACAAGTAATGCGTTTGCCTCTTGGACTCATGCAATCAATTGATTGGCACAGAAATAAAAGAAAAATAAACTGATTATCCAACAGCAAGATGTGTTGACAAAGTTTATGACCATAAAAATGGAGTGAAATAGTAGATTTAATGCAGAAGTGTCATGGGGAGATCAAGAAGAGAGAGAGGAAATTTGTTCCTGTGTTTAAATTTCTGTAAATGTATGAATGTGTCCCAAATATAAATTCTAATTTTAAGATGTGTCCTTTTTGAGAATTTCATATATGAATACTATATTACATCCTTCCTATTCTCTCTCCCTCTCCCAATTCTGCCTCCTGCAGCAACTTTAAAATCATGATCATTCCTTAGCTGTACCATAGGGGAAGTTGTTTTCCATAGGATCAAGGTCCCCCATAGTTTATACATTCCCAAGTGGTCAGCCCTAAACATGCACATATTGAAGCAACACTAAATGTAGCCAACAGAGTATTAGCAAGGAGCTAATAATACTCAGCTTTATGCTGAGCTGCCAGGAAAACAAAAGAGGTAAATATCACACACTCAGAGCAACTGTCCCCATCACACTAGCACATTCTCCAATGTATTATTGCATCACAAAACTGTAAGAAGTCAGATTAAATTGTGAAAGTCTCATTATGTGCTCATGTATTGTATACATATATAAAAGATGGTGATGAGACCCATCTGTGTTATGAAAATAGGTATAATATTTTTAAAATATGCATATATAGGTACATTCTCATGAAATTAATTACACTTAAGATATGGGTTAAATAATAAATTGTAAGATATCTAAACCATATTATTTATCAAAATATTTATTAATATTTATTTATTAAAACTTATTCATTAATTTTTCTTGACATAAAATGTTTAGTACTATTACTAGCACTTGCTAGAAAAAAGCTATACTTTTTTCTTTTCTTAATTTAAAAAAAATGTTTTAATATACACACCACTGTTTCCCTTCCCTCTCCCATTCCCAGCCTTCCCCCTGGCTCCCCCTACCCCATCCCTCCATCCATTCTTCAGAGAGTGTTAGGACTACTAAGGTAAATCAAGGCAGTCTGGCATATCCAGTTTAGGTAGGACCAAGCCCCTCCATCCAGTATCAAGCCTGAGTAAGGTGTTCCTCAGTAGGAAATGGGCACTAAGAAGCCAGCTCATGCACCAGCAATAAACTCTAGTCCCACTGCCAGAGGCCACACAAACTGCTCACATTATTCGAGACTGTCATCCACATTCAGAAGGCTTAGATCAGTCTCATGTAAATTCCCCAGCTGTCATTTCAGAGTTAGTGAGCTCCCTTTAGCTAGTGTGAACTGTCTCTGTGGGTTTCCTCATCATGATTTTAATCCCTTTGCTCATATAATCCCTCCTCCTTTCTTCGGCTGGACTGGAAGTTCAACCCAGTGCTTAGCTGTGGATCTCTGCATCTACTTAAATCAGTTGCTGGATGAAGGGTCTATAATGACAATTAAGATGATCATAAATTTGATTCTGTAAAACCAAAACTGTATGACCTAGGTAGAGACAGAGGAGCACTTGCCATGTAACTAGTCATGCAGATGATAGATAGATAGATAGATAGATAGATAGATAGATAGATAGATAGATATAGACATATATGCATAGTTTATACACATATATTATAGCTGTATAGAAACTAGAGCTACAAAGATGATAATCTAAATTTTAGAAAAGTTTGTTAAAGATGTATCAAAAACAGTTGAAACTGAACCCAAAAAAACTGCATCTAAGCAATGACTTACTACTTTTATTCAGGATTATAAGTAAATCTAGCATGGATTCTGTTGCTATTATTTTTCAGTACCTATGAATGGGTTTCCTAATTCCATTACTAATTGAATAGTCTTTTAAAATAAAAGTTTGTCAATAATTAAAGATATTTATGACGTTGATTACTTTGGGAATTATAAAGTATCTGATCTTAAAGCACAAATATTTAGAGATCCAGAGTATCCATTAAAAACTCATCATAAAAAAGAATTCTACTAAGTGACATTAAAATTATTTTTCTCTCCTGACTCCAGCTCTAGTTCAGCTACCACTCTTGGTCAAAACTGCTACAGAAGTGGCTGAGACCAAAAGAAATATGAAGCTCTGCTGAGGTGGAGTTTCAGGCAGTGGTGTTTTGAGGCAGTGAGTTTTAGGTGACCAGGATAAAGTCTTGAATAAAAGAACATTAAAAAAAAATTCCAAAAGCAACAAAACCATAACTCTTCTACAAATACAAAAGCATGCCAAATGCAATGTTAAAATAACTTCTATTATTTTATTACTTAAGAGGACAAAAAAATACAATGGTTTAAAAGAGAATCCAAGCCAAATACATTTACAATGAGAGAAGGAACCTAAAATGTATTTACAAAGGAATGCACAACTGAAAGAACAAGACAATATTCTCAGGTGCATTTCAGCAGCTTCAATTTGCATCTCTATGGACAGCAATCATTTGCATTGCTCTCATCTTCCTAGGAACTCACATCAATCCTTGTGCAATTACCAGCAGCCTAATTAAAGATGACAAGGGCAGATATAATTCAAATGGAAAAGTTGTGTGGCTTACTCAGTATATCCCAAATTCTTCCACAATCTTCCTCTACAATATGTAAATAAAAATAAGTAACTTTCAAAGGGACACAGATGGACTTTCTTAGAATTTGAGTAAAATCTTTGGAACAAATGAAAAATAGCATAATAAAAATTCTAATAATAGCATAGACTAGTAAAGAACTATTTTAAAAATACAGCATTGAGTTCATATATGTGTATATGTGTGTATGCATGTATGCATGTATGTATGTATGTATGTATGTATGGAAGTGATTGGTGCCTTATTTTCAAATATCAGTATAACTATTGTTAGATCCTAGACCCTTTCTGCGCCTTTCTCTCTTCAAGAAATCAGGCCATACCCCCTGCAGCTGATTAGCCTATGCTCTGAAATTTTTATCATACATGCCTGAAAAAAAGTATGCTCATCTCCTCCCCTCCTGCAAATTTAAAACAAAATTATGGTTCTACACAGTATCCACTTATTTTATGTTCCTAGTCACATAGGCTAAGCCCTTCTAAATCACTTGATATAAAACATCATGTCATCCACCAAAAATCTTGAAAAGTCAAAAATTTCCTTTATGTGGAGGATTTCTCTGAAGTATCTAAGATCTTCACTCCTGCATAATGCTGTAGATGATGCTACTTTTCTACTATCTATCCCATTTTAGGCTCTCTCTTCTAATGAAGCTCCTTTCCAGGATTTTGAATCAATCTCTCTCTCTCTCTCCTTCCTCCCTTTCTTCCTTTAAGTATTCACCCCTTATGTTGCCACATGTATGATACACTATTGCACTATCCCTCTTAATGCTCACCCACCTTATGGCCCCTTCATACCCACTGCACCCTACACATCATGATCAAAAAGTTTGTTCTCCTAATAAAACTCATTTTGAAGAATAAACAATCTCAGTTTTCATCTCAGTGAATCTGCCTCTTTTTTGTTATATCAAATGATGATGGTGAAGCAGATAGTAAATAGACAGACAGATGAGAGATAGATACATAGAGAGTAGATATGTGAGAGAGAGGGAGAGAGAGAGGATATGACAGGTAGATAGAGAGCAAGAATAAAGAAAGCTAAAAGCAGGGACTTATAATCTAACTTGCATTTCCTTACTAACATTGTAGTGGTTTGAATGAAAATGTCTCCCTTGGGCTGATATGTTTGAAGAGTTAGTTCCCAGATGGTAAAAATGATTGAGAAAAATTAGGAGTTGTGGGTTTGAAGGAGGTCTATTACTCACGGAAAGCTTTGAGCAAAACAAAACAAAACAACCTTTTATTTCCAGTAATAAATATTTCCATTTCTTCATGCCCCTAGCTTGCAGATCAATATAGGAACTTTTAGTGGTTTCTGCTACCATGACCTTGCACTGCCATCATGGACTCTAAAATTTAAACTATAAGCCCCAAATTAAATGCTTTCATTTATAAGTTATCTTGTTTATGGTGTTTTATCATAGCAACAAAACCATAATTAAGCCACACATATGAACCACCATACAGCCATATTGTTACCAATAACCATCATCCTAACTGGCTGAAAAATCATCCTCAGACAATAGATTTCTGAAGATTGAGAAATTGGTTTCTTCTGTAAATAACTCTATACTGAAGTGCTTTATAGTTGAGTGTGGACTTAGGTTATCTGCAGACACTATGTCTGTGTTGTGAAAAGAAGAGATACTGCAGGTTGAGAGACATAATTATCACCAACTATTTTTAGCACCCTTAATATGTACTACACCACTCCAGTGACCTAAGATAGTCAAGATGATTGAGCTGAACTTTTAGAATGTTTTGTTAAACATAGAAAACCATAGTCTTTCACAAACCCTAACAGTAAAAGTGTTATTAAGATCAAAAACTTTCCAAAGAGATTTCTCTACTCTGCTATACGCCTCACCCACAAACTGGCTTATGACATTCGTCTGTCTTGTGCCTTCTCCAGTAGAATATGTCATTCAGGACAACCTGACTCTGCCTGTGGGCACTGATAACAGAAGGTTTTATTAGTTGCTTGGTTTAATTTGGTTCGGAGGTTTTGACCAAAAGTAAAAAATTGTTCTGACAGGAAGAAACTATGGTTGTCACTTCACCTTTAGATATTGTTTATCTTCTGATTAAAGGTCTCATTCATTGGTCTCCCGGTATTTTTAGAAGCAAATTTGAGGAAATAAGACTAATTGGAATCAAATCCTAGAAATCAGCCCAGGTGAGCAAATAGTATGTACCTGTGAGAATTGGGAGGAAATCAGCCTGGCATACTCCAGGAGTATAAACTGTATTAAGTTTATTGCTAATGGAAACTATAATAATTTCAATATAGTTTCTGCAGTTTAAAAGATGCCAATATTGAGTGCTATGGCATTTAACATCAGGGAAATAAGCACAGATGGGCTTTCAGGCTTCAAGGGAACAAATCCTTATATTTAAAGAGCTGTGAGAATAATTACACAGTTTTGTTGCAAGTTACAGCGAATACATCAGAGTCTTTCAAATGGAGCTTTTTGTCTGCTATAATTACACCTTTTGGAAAATGTTTCAAAGAGTACTGAAGCACATCTTCCTCAATCAGCATTATCATCATAAACATTTAAATATATTTATTAATGTTCTTGTGCATGCTTCTGCAAGGGAACTAACTATTCAAAGCAACACAAATAGTCTTCCATGTTTAAAAATTCCCATACAATGCATATAATTATGAAACTTGATATTTAAATCTGAAAACAATTGGAATGAAGTAATATCACATGAATTATATATAATTTACACACAGATTATCTGTATCAATCTACAGACATTGGTTCTAATATCACATATTACTATTTTATGGGGGTAGGGTCAGAACAGGGATTTGATGTCATTGGGAAAATAGAGAAAAATGTTCAGATCCCTAGACTCAGCAATATATAGAAGCCTGGAATGCTATTCTGCTTCTAAGCAGAAAGAAGAAAAACTTATGAGACCCGAATGATGTAATGAGTTTACAGATGGATTTTATCTCCTAATTGCACATAAAACACCTCCTTGCTGCATTAACTTATCCTGGAGGGTCATGAACAAACATCTGTTTACCCTAGATAAGGCACTACAAACTTATCAGTGTAATGATGTGACAGAAGTCCAATTTGGTAAACCAATGAGTTCATTGAACTTACTTACAAAGCATGAGGGATGAGTTACATGTAGAAGTATGGGCAATTATGAAACAGCTACATCACCCCAAAGTCTTGTCCTGCTATGAATAGCTATATTATAGAGTCCCATTTTTAATTAATCTTCCACTTTCTATGTACTCTGTATACATCTGCTAATACCACTTGCATTTAGGAAGTGGGTAAGGGCTGGAACCTTTGGTAATGTCACAGTGATGTTCCCGCTGTCCTTCTCCCTGGATGCCTTAACATTATCATAACCATTACATGTGATCTCTATATTAGTTTTTGTCCAGTTAGATGCCAGAGGTACCTGGCAAAGGTAGTTACCACTCCAACAAGGCAATGCAATAATCATGACCTAAGTTAAAAATATATACCATATTAAAACTTAAGTATTTTCCTAACTAGAACATCTCTATATTAGATAAAATACCTAATCTTCTCAAAGGTAACACAAACATGGAGAGTCATAGTCAGCAAAGGGTAAGAAAGCATGTGTTGTGCCTTTTGAGGGGAAAGTCTCCCAAACTACAAGCCTAGAACATGGTCTTAGGGGATGGAAATGGATGAGATCCATGGGACTAGATCTCCTTAAGCCTCAAAGACTATCTTGTGGAGTAGGAGATCACTGACTTCTAAAATGTAGGGCCCATGAAAGGCTCATTTCTACAGGGTTCAAAGATCCTATGGCTAATTACAGTTCTCACTAAATTCTACAAACTTCAATCAAAATACTTTTTATTTTAGTGAAATTCCACTAAACTACAGAAAATTCTAAGTACAGAAACAAATACCATTTTATAGTTTCTTACATATTTCACATTTATTTCTTAAAGCATCAAATGAAAATATGCACATGGAAACATTCTGAAATGCATTTACACATTCTTTAGAATGTTAATGCCTTGGTCTTGTTGCCATGGGGCCTGTCAACAAACCATTCTACACAACTGTTACCATCATTCAGAGGGCCTAGTTGGGTCCCATGCAGGCTCTCCAGTCTGGAGTCCAGGAGCTCCCATTAGTTCCGGTCAGCTGTCCCTGTGGTTTTCTCTGTGGTGCTCTTGATCCTCTAGTCCCTCCTTCCTCTCTTCAAATGAACTTCAAGAGGTCAGGCAAGTGCTTGGTTGTGGGTGTCTGCATCTGCTTGCATCTGTTAATGAATGTAATGTAATTTGATGACAATTAGGGTAGTCACCAATCTGACTACAGGGGTAGGCAATCTCCCTAACTGCATGATGATTCACTCTGTCAGGATATCTGTCTTTCATTACTCTCTCTCTGTCATTCCCTCAACTCAGACACCTCAAAACCTCATGTTCACACACCTCCATTCTCTCATCTCTTCTTCCCCTCTCAGTTTACCCAGGAGATCTTAACCATTTCTCATTCCTGAGACAATTTATGTGGATCCCTTTTGGGGGCCATCCTCTCTACCTAGCTTCTCCGGGACCAGGATTTATCCTGAGTACAAGAACTGGCTGTTTAGAACCCACTTCCTATGGTGGGATGCCCAACTAGCCTAGACACAGGGAGAAGGGACTTGGTCCTACCTCAGCTTAGTATGCTAGCCTGCTTAACTACTCAAGGGAGGCCCTACCCTCTTTGAGGAGTTGATGGGGGATAGGTAGAGGAAGGTTAAGGATACTGGGAGAAGGGGAGGGAAGAGAAGCAGGGGATAGTATGTAAAAGGAAAAAGAATTTTTAAATAAATATAAAATTCTCAATGTATTTTTAATAGTATCAGATTTACATTAAAATAAATATTATTGTGCAAGTATTTTTTTAATGTTACTGTCTTTGTGTTACTGCTACTATGATGAAGCACCAGGAAACAAAGCCAGATGAGAAGAAAAGGGTTATTTGGGGCTTCTCCTTTCACATCCATAGTTATCACTACAAGAAGTCAGGGCAGCAACCAGAAGGCATGAGCTGATGCTGTGGCCATAAGGGAATGCTGCTACTGGCTTGCTCTTCCTAGTTTATTCAGCCTGCTTCCTTATAGAACCCAGAACCACCAGCCCATGAATGGCATTATCCTCCTCCATTAATCACTAAGAAAATGCCCCACAGCCAGATCTTATAGAGGCATTTTCTCAGTTGAGATTTCCTCCTTTCAGATAACTATAGCTTATGTCAGGTTGACATCAAACTATCCAACACAGTTACCTTAGCACATTGTATCAGTAACATGTCAATCACATGAGATGAGCAGAAGCAGATAAAAATGAAACCTATGTTAAGACATGCACTCTGGCTACTAGAAAGGAAAACACACACAATGGTGGAAATATCTGCCAACAAGAAACAGAGACAGAATTCCACACTGCCATCCTCAGTAGACAAAGGAGTTCCTTAATCTTTTAGGGAACCTGACTCAAACCTGCATTGTCTTTTCAGTGAGGAAAAGAATTTCAAGTATAACCAGTTTGAAACAGAGTTGAAGTTCTATTAAAAATGTTTTAATAGTGTGGGAATGTGTTTCTCAGTGGTAAACAACAAAAGAAAAAGAAAAACCCAAAAGTGGGCATGTGCTTTCCAAGGCAGAGACATACCTATGTATGGATATAAACTCCAAAAAATAAAGTTGAATTAATTGTCTCATCATTATCCATATATGTCATTTCAATGACTCTCAAGTTAAGACTAAATCAAAATATTACTAAGAAATATCTCTCTCTCTCTCTCTCTCTCTCTCTCTCTCTCTCTCTCTCTCTCTCTCTCCTTTCTCTCTCTCTCTCTCTCAGAGAGATTATAGAGTAGCCTGAGATGTCTTTTATGGAATTATAATTTGCTAGTATAAGCAAATAGGCTCCACAATGAGCTCATATCCTAGTGAGTGCAAAGCCAAAATAAACACAACCAAGACATGAAATAGTAGAGAATTATTTATTACCTTCAACAGGCAAAGACAGCAAGAAAGTCAGTTCCAAAGGTATATTTTCCTCAAAAAAGAATAAGAAGTTTATTAGGGAAGCCTACCAATATATCCATGTGGGAAATTCCTATTCAGGATAAATTTAATATATATTCTTCTCCACATACTCAAGATCAGTTCAAGAAAAAGAAAGGTATAACATAGCACCCTCATGCATTAGAATGATGTTATAAATACAAATGGGAGGTCAATTCCTTGGTTCCATTCAGCCCATGTTGTTGGAGTAACTCAACAGGAATAGGAAATTGCTTGTAACTGTAGTATGATGTTTCTGGCCCAGACTTTCCAGCTTAGCCACTGGAAGCCCCGCTGCCACATTGCCCCAAATAATCACATAAAGGCTTATATTAATTTTATGCTGATTACCCTATAGCTCAGAAATATTGCTAGCTATCTCCTACTTATAACTCATGATTCTTATCTTATTCAGCCACAAGGCTTGGTACCTTTTCTCAGAGCAGCATGGTTATCTTCATTCCTCTGCATCTGCTGGCATCTCTGTCAGTATCCTTGCCTTACTCTTTCTCTTTCCAGAGTTTTCTTAGTCTAGAAGCCCTACTCACACTTCCTGTCTGCCTTCTGGACAATCAGCTTTTTATTAAACCAGAAGGGACAAATATTTACAATGTATCAGAATGTAGTCCCATAGCGAATCACTTCTAGATGATATCAGCAGTCACTCCACAAGATGGGGGCCAGGGAATGAGGGAGAGCAAGCTAGCAACAACCAGAATGCTGGAAAAGGCAGTGCATGTACTTTGGCAGACCAAGCCTTTTCCCCTAGGGCTTACCTCCAGCTTCATAGATTGTAGCAACCTAGGCCTTTTTGTTGTCTGTGTAATCAAAAGCTGTTCTTAAATGTTAAATACAAATGAAAGAGCACCTTCAAATGAGACTTAAAGTAGATCTGGCCCCAGATCCAATTTTTTTAATTTTATTTTAGTTATCAACATGAAGATAAACCCAGAAGCCATTAGAGTTGACAGGAAGTTTAGTGTATGCATTTTTCTGAATAAACGGTGCTCTTTCATGTGAGAGATTCTTAAACAATTACAAATTTATAGCTGGGAAAAGAGAAAGGTCTCCAATGTTTGTTGCTTATGCTGGAATTTATGTTTCTCTCTTGGCAAGAGGTTTCATCTGGATTCCTGGGTGAGGGATTCCTTTTCCCTCTCTTGTCTCCACATTTCCATCCTACCTCAGAATAACTCAATTTCTCAGTAAAACAGAAGGTGTTGAATATTCTGAGACCTGGAACATAGAAAACTACTACAAATAAAGGATAAATCACTACAATCCAACATTTACCTGAAAAAATAAGCTCAGAGACCTTGTTCCATTTCACCTCTCTTCTGTTTTTTGCTACATCACTCCATACAGTCCCTCTGGATGCAGTGAGTTTTCTCTCACTTAGTAAGTCCTTAAAATACCCCACATAGGTTTTTTTCCATTCTACACAGTTCTTCTAATGCCACCCTTCTATAACTCCAGCCGGCCCTCCACATCTCTATCACTGTGCCACATAACTCCTTGCCATTCCTCCAGGTGGATCTATAGAACACAACCAGTCTACATGGTTGCTGTAGGCCTAGATTATACTGTGTCTAGTAGGTCACTCCACAGTGCTCACCTACCAGCCTGGGCTCCACCCATCCACTTCAGACATCCCTAAGATACTCAGCTCAACATTTTACCTTCTTTGTAAGAAAAAAAAAGGAATAATCTTTGTTGTCAGCTTAAAACATGGGAAGAACATTAAGTGAGGAATGTGTAGCAGAAAATTTTCTTGTGTTCCACAGCTTCTCAGTTCCAAATAAATACACCGAGACTTATATTAATTACAAAGAAACTGTTTGTTCTATGGCTCAGGCTACTACTAGATAGCTAACACATCTTAAATTAACTTGTTTCTATTAATCTATGTAGTGCCTGCCACATGGCCTGTGGCTTATCACAACAGTCACATCTTGTTTCTTGGGTAACTGGCTTGCTTCTGCCCTAACTATGCCTTTCTTCTCCTGTACCTCTGCTTGGATTCTCTGCCTCACTCTTTCCTGCCTTGCCATAGGCCAGAACAGCTTTGTTATTAGCCACTAGTAGCAACATACAGAAATTCCATCCTACAGCACTTCCCCTTTTCTGTCTAATCAAAAGTAAGTTTTAACTTTATCATAGTAAAACTACATATAACAAAACAGTCATCAAGAAGGAATTACAATTACAATGTCTATTCAATTTGTATTTGCCAAAACTAATGAAAATAATCTATTATCTATTCTATTTTTGTGAATATAAAGTTTTACATATAATTTGTTTTTATTATAATTAAGGAAACATATAATTATAATTATCTAGTGTTTAACTCTATTAAAGATTATAGAAAGATATATTACTTGAGTAAACAGGAAGTGCATTGTAAGCAATGTCCAAAATTCTAGAAATGGCAGAGACTTCTAGATGCCTAAACAGTTACTCAAAGTTCCTCTGCAACATTGAACATTCATCTTTAGCCTATAGGTCTAGACTCTCTGGGAGACTTTTTAGTGAATTATGAAATCTGAAGGACTGTTTTGCCTATTTTGGCAAAGTTCATCAGTCACTCTACTCTGTGTCATGTAGAATGTCTGGTAGTTTCTTCTGTGAAGTGGGAACTGAAAGACCATCTTGGCTTGTTTGGGCAAAGTTCAGTGGTCATTTTCCTGTGGGTCCTACATGTCTCATTCATACAATATAATATCAAGAAGGTGAATCAAGGGCACATTTTTGCCCAGTGGCTAAATTTTGCCATAAAGAAAGCAAACTTCAAATGAAGTTTTTTGTTGCCCAGCATCTTGAATTGGTGCTGCCACAGGCAGATATGTCTCACTGTCAAGAAAAGTCTAAGTTCTAAAAACATTCTAAATATTTGTATTTAAATATTTAATATTCTGTAGGTCTTTGAAGTAAAGTTTATCTACCTAATTTAAATTTATCTTTGTATATCTAGAAAACTAACATAACTATAAGTTTGATTATCATAGATGACTATCAATTTGTATTTCTGAATTATAGTTACACTTTTAAATAAGTTGCATAAAGATCATACCTTAATAAGAGTAGAAATATACATATAGTATAACAAAATTGACCTTAAATTTGTTTTAGTAAACCAAAAACCATACCACTGCATTTTGAAATTAACAGTTGCTTTTTGGATTGAACTAGATTCAATAATCTACCTTTAAAAAATTATTTCTATATCATATTTCCTTTTTTGTAAAGAGATTGACTATGAACATTAATCATTTATAAACACCCCAATGGAAACAAACATTTATAAAAAATATTTTAGGAATTTGGACATAGTTCTCTAGACTACTTCCTGCTAATTGTTGGGCACTAGTAATCTTGAGGGGACCTGTGTGGTGGAATGTTCTCTGTACGATATAAATAAATGTTTGGACCCATGCAGGGCACCGTAGAAGTGGGTGGAGAATCAGAGGCAGCCAGGTAGGAAGAAGGGGTGGAGTTTACTAGTCGCCATCCGTCCCCCGAAGAAGAAGCATGTAGGAATTCAGGTGAGCCACGGGCTGCAAGCCACGTGGTGGGTAGATTCATGGAAATGGGTTGATTTAAGAAGAAAGATGTGCTTAAGAAAGTAATGTGCTTAAGATATGGGCCAAGCAGTGTAAAGTATATAAGCGTGTGATTCATTTCTTTTGGGGGGTAAAAGCTGCGGGTGCAC
>PVIH01029053.1:0-14265 GCA_004025045.1 Sigmodon hispidus | reverse complement strand
GCACACCCCCATGAGAACAAGGAACTAAAAGTCTAAATGTCTCTCCCAGGAAACAGAGTAACTCAGCCCAGATAGCCATAATCAACTCAGATAGGACATAATGGTCTGGTCGAACCTGTGATTAAAATACCAGAAGTTCCAAGCAGAATAGCGGTGACCAACACCCGGTTGTAAAAGCCCCCTGACCAGCTGGTCTTAAGGAAACCCCATGACCACTGTGAGCAACCTTAGGATTATAGTGTGACCTTTAAAGTGACCAATCATGTGTTGCCCCTGTTGCTATGGTGATTTTATGGTCTTAGCCTTTACAAGAGATATGTGATTGCCCCTCCCTTGCTACTTCCTTGCTTCCCGAGGTAGGGAGGTAGCCCTTCTGCAGATGTAATAAACCTCATATTATGTTACATCAATGGCCTAGAGTCTGGGTTTGGGCCCCCCTTCCTGAGCATAGTACTCTGAGTCAGGGGTCTACCATGTGGGGGCTTGTCCAGGATTTTGGGTTGCCCCTGAATCCCCACTCTGGGACCAGTTGGAGGTAAGAATGAGCTCGAATGTTCTGTGTCTGTTGTGTCTTTTTCTCTTGTCTGGGCTATTTGGCATCTGTATTTTGTGCCTGTGCAGGACCAGTATTGTAGGGACAGTAGGGGAGGCAGGCAGATGTGCCTTGATTCCGGGCCCACCTGGTCCCCTCCCTGGAGGTCTCCTCTAGGGTTGACTGGAGGAAGGTAGAGAACTTGGTGTCTCCCCTTCCTGGGGAACAGAACCGCTGATGGCTGCTCCCATCCTTATCTCTGTAGCTGAGTTGCCTACCGTGTAGATTATGTTTGCTTTGTGTTTGTCAATTGTCCCACTGTTTTGTGTTCTGGAGTCTGTTTACAACTTGAAGACTGGGACCAAGATGCCCTGGTTCTTCCCGAGACCCAGGGGGACCTGTTGCTGCCTGGGAGCATTCCCATAGCAGCCTTCTGAAAACTGTTCATTGCTCTCTTCATGGTTATCTATGCAAATGTTTTAGCCAGGCTATGCCTATTGATGAATGTGTGAGTGCTTGAAAACTGTGGCCACAGAATGTGTGTTTGGACTCACGTGTGCATGCATTTTTGTAACTGGGATGTTACCTGCTCATTTGGTTTCATTTCTGGTCAGAAAGTTCTATTTGCCTTGTTGAGAAGTTTTGTCTGTTTCTCAAGAAAGTTATCTATGCTGTTCTGATGTATTTCTAATTTTGTTAAAAGCATAAAGCTGAGACAGAATGGTTTAAATATTTTTGCTATCTCTATTCCCAATAGCAGTCGGTCACCACCCACAGCTGCTATGACTGCACTTTTGGTCAAGAATCAGAGCTTAGCAAGAGTTCAAATGTTTTTGATATGACAGTGATAAAAATTATTAAATAACTTTAAAATCTGTTATAATTAAAAATCTATGCATGAGAAAATTTGAAAGCATATGACATGACTCCATTTTGGATTGCATTTTGGTCAGTCACTGACTGTAGTTGTTGAGACAAAGCAACTGCTGCTTTCATTATTCAGATCCAGTGGGTTTGTCATCTTTTACAGAGGTTGGTTACAAATTATTAGGTAAGAAAAACAAAAACTCTACTGCTAATGTCAGATTCTTCATGTTGGTTGTGTTTTGCTACAGTGTATGCATACTGAAGAGAACCACAAGAAAGACTGTGAAAGTTTTTATGTTGTCCAGAGAATGATAGAGAAGGCTGAGGATTGGGATAATAAAGGGACAGAAAGAAAAAAAGTCTAAAGCAAAGATGCCTAAGGAATTATGGAGACCGACTGAAGGTATATATAAAATGCTATAAAAGGGATATAGAATGTTATAGAAGGTCAGAGGTGATGTGGATTTTGTTTGCTGTGGTTTCTCATACCTGCCAATACTGAATTTTAAAAGAAACTGTAAGATATTTGGGTTAATTCAATTTGGTTTTTCTTCATTTTGGAATTAGCTTCTGATTCTTCACTGCAAAATGTTTATGACATATATATGGTTATATAGACATATATGTGACTTAGAGTTAACTATTTGTGGATGAAAGCTAGCTTTAAATCTGTATGTATGTATGTATGTAACTTGGATCCAACTGTGTATGTGTGAATATAAGTATAATTGTTAAGATGCTGAAATTAGCTTATTTTTATTAGTCATCATGTACTATTGATATTTATGTGACAAGAACTTTGGCAGATGACCTAGTTTGAACATATAGACTCCATGCTGAGTGTAAAAAGTAGATTTTATATGCTAGAAATTGTTTTAACTTATCTAAAAACAAGTTTATAAATATATAATCATAGTTACAAAGACAGATTATCTTGCCAGACATAGATCTTAAATCTAAGTTCAGCACATAGTTTTGAGAATAAACTTTTTAATATTTAGAGTGATAATAAAGACATCCATGAAATATTTGTGAAGTGTACTAATGAAAACAATGAAAGCTAATTCAAGGCTATTAAGATACACAAGCATTCATTCTTGTAAGTACTGTGATTAATTACAGGGTTAAGATTTAGTCTCTTATTTAAGTTTCAGGGTAAGCTTACAACAAATAATAAAAACAAAGTTTTTCTATGCAGATATACCTGTGCAGCCATCATATTTCAGAGATCTACAAAATATGGCATTTAAAATGTTTATTTCTCAGACAGAGACTTCCAGACCCTAACAGTAATCCAAAGTCTCCAAAAAAGATTATAAAACACCAAGATCTTCGTCTAGATTAAAGCAGTGCTAACCTGGGCAAGATACCATAACACAATGCCTGCCTGCTGCCACCAACCCAGCCTAGATCTAAAGACATTAAAAAATTAATTCAACCCTTTTGCCTAGTCAAAGTAAAGTCAGTCTTCTCCCATATGTCCCTCTACTGTGAAAAAAAAATCTCCCACCCTAAAGGCCTGGCAGCTAAAGATTGATGCTGTTTAGATACTTCTGCCTCCAGCTTAAGTAAAGACCTAGATATGGCTAACTAGATATAGACTGGTCTCTGTTGTTTTTAATAGATTCAGAAGCTGCTCATTCTGCACTCACATATAATTTATCCTTCTCAGATCTCTGCAAGTATTGACGGCTAGGCTAGTTATAATTTTGTCAGCTTGATAAAATTAGACAATCAGATCCTTCTCCAAGGTGATAGCTAATTTTCAAGCTCATTTTATAAATCCTGATTAAAAATACTAAAATAACTAAAATTCTTATGTCTTTTTACAATTTATAAGAGCTTAAAAAACTCATAAAATTTAGATTCAACTCACAGAGGCCAAAAAGATTCCAGATAAGTACAGCAGTACAGCCTAAGTTTTTCCCACCTGTCTGTCCCTAAAGATGATACTTCTCTCTTCTGGTTTAGAGACTCTTGCCCTTCCCAAATTACTAAAACTGGGCCCAAGGTTTAAATTCTAACTTTTGTTCTCAGTTTTAACATATCTCAACAGATTTCCACTTGACTAAGAGCTCTAGACTTGCTAAAAACCTGTAAACCATTTCTACGGGTTTGGGCTGTTTCCTATCTCTTGGCTACTGGATCAGACAGCTATGTGCTCCTGACAGAAGCCCTGGAGCTTAGTTCCTTTACTGGCTTTTCAACCTTTTGGGGCCCTAAAAACAACACCCCAATGTCAAAAAATTAAAATGCAAGGCTAAAAAAAAAAAACCTAGAGACAAATCTTTTTGTAAAAGTCAAAAGTCCCTAGAGCCTAGGGTTGACTTTAAAAGTCAGGTCCCATTTGCTCTTTTGAGACCTTGCAGATCAGTTTGGGCCTGCAGGGGTGGGGCACAAGACCATCTTCTAGGGCTTGACCCAGGAATTCAGTTCAGGTATCCAGCAGAGCACCCCCCCATGAGAGCGCAAAGAACTAAAAGTCTAAAAGTCTGTCCCAAAAAACAGAGTAACCCAGCCCAGATAGCCTTAATCAACTCAGATAAGACATAATAGTCTAGTCCAACCTGTGATTAAAATACCAAAAGTTCCAAGCAGAATAGCGGTGACCAACACCCGGTTATAAAAGCCTCCTGACCAGCTAGTCTTAAGGCAACCCCATGACCACTGTTACCAACCTTACCATGTGTTGCCCCTGTTGCTATGGTAATTTTATAGTCTTAGCCTTTAAAAAAATATGTAATTGCCCCTAGCTGACTACTCTCTTGCTTCCTGAGGCAGAGAGATATAAAGGCCAGCCCCCCTTCCAAGACAGAAAACATAACAGCCACTAACGGGTCTCTCTTCCTTGTCCCGGCACCCAGTCTCCATTAGGCATATAACACCAGGCTCACCCGATGTGCCTCAGTTGCTAGCTTAAATCAGTCTAAAGATTTCTGTGTCCTTGTCCAAATTTACCCCAGGTTAGTCTACTATGCTGCTAAAAAATTCAAAGAACATTTCATAGGCAGAACTCATTTCCCCAGAAAACCTATCAGTCTGACTCTAGCTGTACTATTAGGAGCAAAAATCCTAGCAGGGGTAGAAAAAGAGACTGCAGCCTTAATTAAAAGACCTAGGCAGCTAAGAGTACTAGAGGCGGCAATACAACAAGATCTTCAGGCTTATTGTTCTTAAAAAAAAAAGTCTATGTGCCGCCCTAAAAAAAAACCTGTTGTTTCTACACGGACCATACAGATATAGTTAAAAAATACATGACAGAGCTTAAAAAAAGTTAGATGCCAAAAAAAGAGCTTGCAAAGCCCCAAAACTGGTTTGAGGGTTGACAAAATCGCTCCCCGTGGCTGACCACGTTATTGTCAGCCCTCACCAGACCACTCATTGTGTTAATTCTTAATTGGGCTGTGTGTCCTCAACCAAATCTCAGCTTTTATACGATCTCAGGTAAATAAAGTTAAAATGATAGTTCTAAAACAACTATACCAGCCTATATCTAACAACGACCTTTAAGATTAAAGGTCTGCACAAGAAAGAGGAGGAAATGAAAGGCCATTGTAAGAGAAATGTAAGAGACTTCCCCTCCCTACCAGCTCTGCTCATTGTAAAAAAATGTTACACCCTGCTCCCACGCCCTATAGCAGGAAGTTAGCCTTAGTGCTTAAAATACCTGATGTCTAAAGTAACTCAAAATTCCTTTACCCACCCATATTCCAAAGAAAAAGACAAAAAATACCTGGCCCAACCAGATGGCTGAGCCATGATGACTCCATTCTCCTCCCCCCCCCCCCCCCCCCCCCCCCCCCCCCCCCCCCCCCCCCCCCCCCCCCCCGTAGAGCTTCCCTTAAAAGCTCTGTAAGCCTTGGGCTCGGGGTCACTAGCTTCCCTTTTTTGCTGGTGACCAACGGGCTCGTGTTCATTAAACCTTCTTTTTGCTACCCGATATCGGAGTGAAGCTCTCTGTTTTGGGGCGCCGACTTTAACAAGACATGATTTTTACAACCTACACAAAATAAAACATAAATGGGTCTTACACTAAGGATTTAAATGTAAAATGGTAATTCTCGGGAAGGTATAAGAGAGAATAGACCTCTCCAAATTTAGCAATTTGTTCCCCCTGGGTACACTAAAACATGTGAAGTTAACTAAAAGGTGTTTTTACAGGAAAAATTCTTGGTCCCATTTCTGTGAATAGATTCAGCCTATGAAACAACATTATTTAATGGCTTTTTAATTGGTGCAGGGAGTTTTAAAGACAGCATGCTATCTAGTAGGAGAGTGATTCTGGCTGTGGATTAGTACCCTGATCCTGAAAGGACCCTCCATACTGATTTCCACACCTTATATATGTACAATGACATCTGTGAAGAACAATCCCTCACTCACCATGACCTGGCTTGCCATGTCCTCCATGCTCTCTGCTCAGCTCCCAGCAGCAATACAAACAGCAAACCAAAAAAACTCACTGGTGCCAGCTCCTCCTCAAATCCAAGCCAAAAGCAAGCAACAGGAAGGATCCTGCACCACTTTTGACTAGCAGGACAAGAGAAGAACCTGATTTGCTAATGAGGTCTCAGTGAGAAGAGCACCTTCCATAGGGTTATACAATGCTTAAAGACACACCCAACATTCCTGACTATGAATTTAACCACAGAGTGACATCTTTGTAGATTAGCTAAGATATGCCTTTCAATAGCACTTGGCCCTGACTCCATTTGCTGACCAGGCTATCTATTTGCATTACAAAGGCACATTTTCTTCTTCCTGGATACAATGTTGCCAACTAGCTTGTATATCCCACTATGCAGGGTAGAGTGATTTCCTGCTGCATAGGTGGAAGAGGGCACAGAGTATTAACAACTAAATAGAGATTTAAGGAAACCAATTTAACTCTTCTATATCAGAGCTTAAAGTAGAGTGCTACCCACTTTATGAGGGGCCTTTTTGCAAACCCTTCAATTTAACTTCAAATGGATTATTACACATAACTGTCAATTTTGTAGTGCAGATCACTTACAGCAAACTTAAATTAGGTCTGTTTGAGTATTATAATAGGCATAGGCTTATAAAGTTTTGCCTATGTCCCTGATATATTGAGAAAGAAAAAGTTCTTTCTCTATAATAGAGTATTTTCTTAATGGAGTTGGTATAGGTCTCTAAGCCCAGGGTATTTGGGGAGAGACTCTATGGAGTGTGAGAACTCATCTCTTTCTACACATGGGGCTGTGATTATCAGGCTGTGTTGACTTTGGCTATAATAACCTTTATTCAATGTATTTTCTTCACCATCATTGTCTGATTAGCTGAATTCATAGGTTTACTTTTTACACACTTTGTGGAATTTGACAGAAATCTTCATCCATCCTAAAGTAGGTCTGGAAACCAGGGCTAAAAAGCAGTGTGCTTTCTTCCTACAGTTCACCAATGCCAATGAGAAACTGTAGCAAACCAGAAGTGTGGGTAATTCTGGGAGCCAGACTTGCAGGTCCACACTTCTGCTAAGGAAGTCAGAAATTGTCATTATGTGTTAAACTTTGATTCTATTGTGAAAATACAACAGGTCAGCTTGACAGCTGCACTGTGGTGAACAAGCAATCCCTTGACACAGACATGGATGGGTGGTTGACCATGCTGAACAAAGGGCAGCTGTCTCCAGACTGTGTGGTATGGAGAGCTAAAGCAAAAATGTTGGTTATGTGGGCCTTCCTATTAATGGGAAATCCAGTAGCTAGACAAAAGACTTTAGTATGTTACTACTGGTCCTGAATTTTCTAGCAAATTCTTGGCCCAGAGCAATGTCTTCTATATAACCACACTCCAGTAAATGTATCACACAGTGCATTGGGAAAAGAACTTCACTGAGTAATGTCTATATTGTTGAGGTCACTAAAAATGTCTGTAGTGCTGGTATTGTTGCTATAGATGACTAATTAGCCAAACTCATAGAGCTGTCTGATGCAGTCAACTTGTCACCAGGGTCAAAATGGGCAGGCACTCAACTTTAAATTTAGAAAATAAGAAAGCAAACTGGGGGAAATCCTGTGGGTCAAAATTAAAAAGACCACAAATTTATTTCTAAAAGTGTTTATATATATTTTCTTTTTTTTTGTTTATATATATTTTCAAGTCATGATTCAAATAACGCATGGTTTAAAATATTCAAATATTATCTTGAGAAAAAATCAATACTGTTCTTGAGTCAGGCAGCAGGAAGTTTAACTATCACATCATGTGTTTATTTCTACCTTTGGCAGTAAGGTTTTGAATTCTATATCAGGGGCTTATCAGACTAGTCTCATGCTCATCAAGACTAAAGTTGAACTTACTAGTACTCTAGACTAGCTGAACCAATGTGACTTTTTTTAATTTGAAAGTCAATATGAAAAACTGAAGCACAGTATGGGCTCCCACAATTACTGCTAATTTATTTTTAAGATGGATAGAGAGCCTCTAAGATGACTGTGCCTGTTATAAGTTGTTCCTTATTGCAGTTGACTCTTACCTGTCATGGAAGCATAGTTTCATCATTTATGTCCAGTTTTAGGATGAAAGAAGGCAAAAAAACCCTTACCCATTCTTGGCTAACTAACTTCTTTTCTTCATTAATCAGGGGAGTGTGCAGAGTTTTACTCTAAATTTCTGAGCCCATTTGCAATAATGAGTTCACAAGTGCATTGAGAGCTAATAGCAAACAGACTATGCCTAGCAGAACACATACTCCTATGACAAGGATACATCTTACGATAAAAGTAAATAATGACCATAATGGGATAACTGTTTTAAACTGCTCTAAAATATCATCAGCAATATTGACAGCATCAAAGTTCTAATTAGTTTTGTATTTGTAATTTCTTGATAAAGCTTAGTCAAATTTAAGGCTACACAAGAATCATGTTAAATTTCTCTACAATATGGCTTAGTTATTGTTATTGTTAAACTAACGACACTTTTATTGTACACAGAAGATGTAATTTTGATGCATTTATAATTACATCTTTTCAGATATGCTCTTATTTTCATAGTTTGAATATTACCTCTCAAAAATTGAAGCACCTCATACAAAGATATGAATCTTAGTTGTATATTTAAGTCAAAATATTTTTTAAGTTTCCAAAGTCAATGAAACATTCTTAGATAAATAATGTATGTGACAGTATGAGTACAGACAAAGAAATAGTTGCCATGTGGTCATTGGCTAACAGACTAATTAAAAAACAATTCTAGACACCATTAATTCTGTAATTCATTTTTGCCTAGATAACATCATTTTCATATTTT
The DNA here is from genome assembly GCA_004025045.1 of Sigmodon hispidus. NCBI lineage: Eukaryota > Metazoa > Chordata > Mammalia > Rodentia > Cricetidae > Sigmodon > Sigmodon hispidus. The sequence goes on along the minus strand of PVIH01029053.1, from coordinate 5,591 downwards.
TCCAAAACTTGTAAACCTTTATCATCAAACCAGGTATATTTATTCTAATCTGATAACATCACAAAAGGTTGCACATCCACAATAACTCTAGAATAATTGTTGACATTACAAACACAAATACTTTGAAAAAATGGAGCAGGGAAATGCTGTTTAGAGCACTATTGTCATCCAGTACATATCACTCAGATGGAACCTGAATAAAAGGCAGAATTATTCATGGGTTTCTACTTGAAAATAACTGATAGAATAAATCTCTTTATGTATTTAGAAAGCTCATTTACTATAACATCTCACTGGATGTGGTGCAGCTTATCCAACAAATGTCTAACTACCATAGCAAATTAAGGAATTCAGTAGTTTTTCTATTCACCAGGCTCAGTGTTTCAGTGTTCTTCAATATATTTAGAATTACTAATAACTAGGTTATGAAGAGAGTAAAAGAATAACCTTCCCAGTCACATCTAATGCAATCAACCAAATGAAAGACCTTTCTTCTTCGCTATCTTACATATATATATGCATATTTACATGTATATGCTTCTTACAGAAAGTCTGACCCCAAATAAAGTTGAATTTATTACCTCAAAAGTACCAAATTAATAGTTTTCCATTTCAAAACTTTTAATTAAGTAAAATTCCTTCTATAAATACCCAATTATTTATTAGTTTAATTCAGAGGTAGTCAGCTTGACTCCATAGAATAGCCATCACAACAGCAATGACAGAAGAAATGAGAATTTTTTTTCCCTGCAGGAAACAATAAAAAATGAGTTATTTTTAAAACAATGGTTTTCAAAAACAGAAGGAGGAGGAAGAGGATGAGGAGGAGAAAAGGAGGAGCAGGAGAAGTAGTAGTAGAAGAAGAAGCAGAAGAAGAAGAAGAAGAAGAAGAAGAAGAAGAAGTAGTAGTAGGAGGAGGCAGAGGAGAAGGAGAAGAAGAAGAAGAAGAAGAAGAAGAAGAAGAAGAAGAAGAAGAAGAAGAAGAAAGAAGAAGAAGAAGAAGAAAGAAGACTGAAGAATGTGGATTGGATTTTACTTAGGGAGTCTGGACATGATTACAAAGAGTTATCTCTCTTCCTAAGCATGCTCAGTTAAGAAATCCAGTTCCAAACAAGATCACAATTTAGAATCAGAGAAATACAGGGGCATTTTACCTCAAAGTTATGCACAAAGTTTTGTATATTGTAAAAATTATAGAAAAATGCCTTTGGCATGTTCATCTTGTACCACAAAGTTTTAGCTGAAATTTAATAAAATGATACTGTGAAATTTGATTGCTTGGACCCTATGGTACTTTATAGTCATGATGTTTTATCTAAAGTATAAATTATCAATGTCACAAATTTTATAAGAACAATGTACAGAGAACAGAAATAGATAAGATATCAAGGGAATGTAAGGACTATGTTCAATGTTCTTAGTTGGATGGCTCTACTAAAATATGTTGAGCTAAAACAATCTCCTTATGCCTTTTGGAAGGTTTGCAAAGAGAAGACCAGAACTCCTTTCATGCAAAATAGAAGAGTTTAACCATACATGACTGCTGATATTTTTAGGTCTGTGACATCACTGTAGAGAATTTTATTCATTTAATTTTTTGCTTTCTTAGACCTGTTTCTAATTTTATTTATGTGAGTGTTGTAGTCTGCATGGATTTATGCACAGAACCTACAAATGCCAAACAAGGCAGAAGATGAATGGGTATGAAGTTACAGTAAATGGTTGGCTACTATGTGAGTTTTAACAAAAGAATTTGGGTCATCTGTACCACTCTGCATCAATCCCTTTAGTCTCCCTTTTTATTTTAAGATATATTTCTATATATTTTATTTAAAAGATAGTATACCACTTTACCATTTTCCTCTACATTCCATCTCTTCTCAAGTACTTCTAATTCAACTTTTTTGTAAACTATGTATAAATAAGTTTTCAGAAATATGAAAAGACAACATGCTTTTGTTGTCACATGTTTTTCTTGTTTTAATGCATATGTTTGCAGGTTTGATAACATAATAGAGATCAGAAAGAAATTATACAATAGTGATGCAGAAGAGAACTCCAACTTGTATGTCCAAGATTACTATTAAAACTGTATTATAGTAGTAGGCTTTGACAATGTCTATAAGTTAATATATCTATTCTATTTATTTGAGCAACAAATAGGGAAATGGTGTAGTCTCATTTCTATTGAATAAAGTAACTTGACTTGATGGAAATTTGTAAAAAATATTCCTTTGACTTTAAATTTTATAGTGCATTCATATCAAGCATAATATTTCAATTCATGGTCCTGAAAGTATCATGTTAATCATAACACAAAACACTTTGAGATTCTTAATTCTCATTGCAATTATAATTCTAGCATCTAAAAAGCTTACTGTCTTGTAAACATATATTTTGAGAGAAAATTTGAGTAACAGCTCACTGTTTTTAGACTAGAAGCATTCAAAATAATCACTTTAAAGAAAACCAAAACAGAAATATATCATTATCTTCTTTCTATTTTAAGCAGCTTCCTATATGACATTGGTGAAATACTGTGGATATTACTGATATTCTGGTCTCTCCTGGACTGAGGTGGCTCCATGTTTTAGCCTTCCCTTTTTATAGCACACAGAGCTTTTCTACAATGTCAGTTCTATTTCAACCCTGCAGTTGTCCTTGGTTATACTACGGTTCCAGAGTTTACCAAACCTTTAGGTAAGTAAGAGAAAATAGTCATCTTTTGTAGATTCTTAAACATCAATTAGCCATATTTGAGAACAAAATATGTAAAAACTTTTAAGTATGAACTAATTTATTTCCCAGATGGAAGTGGCAACTTTCACAGGATTCCAGGACAAAATTATGAACTTCATCTAAAGTAAGGAACAGTGCAGAAATAATCTGCTCTATACTTTTACCTTATTAAATCAGAATCTCATACAATTCTCTTCAGTAAATGTCCTGTAACAATTTTATTAAAGAGATGGAGAGAGAGAAAGATATAAACACAAAGAGAGAGAAACACACTGAGAGATATAGAGAGACTCTCTTTAAAATAAAATTTATTCAGTCAACAAAACTATAACATGATTTTGTATGAATTTAAGTTTGACACACCCTCACAAGACCACACCTTTGCAGTTTTTTTCAACTAATATCTGTGCCACACCTATGATAAAAATTTCTTTTTACCCATATGTTGTCACATAAGGCAGCAGCTGGTAAATCTGCAAATTTCAGGTAAAGCCTCCCAACTACATAATAATTTTCAGGCCAGGAAGAGATAGAAAGCAAGATTCTTTTAAAGCAGTCTCATCCCAATAAGCGCTACTCAATAAACTTTTTAAGTCTGTGACAATTGTTAACCCAATAAATTACTCACCTTAGAACTATCTCTTTGTTTTAGTGTTATAATGACAGTTGAAACAATGCATGTGGATAATTCCATGCTTTTAATTAAAGCAAGATCAATGAGAGAAATAAGAAAGTTTACAAGCCTATGTGATATAATAGTAATTGGAGATCCAGTCTTAAAACAAGACCCATTATTGTTCTCTGACTTCAATAGTCAAATCAAGATACATATTGCCATATACATTAGCAAAAACATACACTCAAAAGTAAATAAATAATAACATTAGATTTATATGATTTGATAGAAAGAATTATAAAAGTTTGCAGCCTACCTGATGTAAATATTGAGTTTAAAGACAAACTAATTCCCTTCAGTGTATTTTGGCATAGAATTTTAAGATTAGTCAAAACAAAACAAAATTGAAATTTTATGTTGTGACATGGCCTCTCAATATATTTTTGGCTCTCTTTAGCAGAAATACTGAGGTTCAAAATAATACCTTTTAAAAACAACTGTAACACGACATATCAACATAACTCCTATAAAATAAATGAATGTTTCTTCACTGAAAAAAATTTAAGCTGCAAAAAAATCTTAATACTATCCACAAAAATCTTCAGTTTTTATTTAAAGACATAATACATAAAGCAATATAGATGCTTAATGACTAAAAGATGAAATCATTTAAGAGCAAAATTATCTCAATTTGAGAAAACCCTCAGAGAGATTAAAAACAAATACAAAAATTTATTAAGCAAAACCTTGATCTATTTACTGAAATAATATCAAAGAAAAACATTTGCAAATATCAAACAATTATTCCTAAGGAAGGAAGTGGCACAATGATGCCTAGCATGAACTCTGTCTGGGTTCACTATAAAAAGAAAATTACATAGAATAAAAGTTTTAAGATATGTAAAAATAATTAATCTAAAATCAAAAAAGCTTTTAAAAAGTAAATCAGAGTAATAATTATAGTTTATAACTAAGGTGAGTTCATATGAAATAAATGGAACCAAAAGGAAATGTTACATAGGTATGAATAAAAAATCTTTCAAAAATATGATTTTCTCAAGAATAAAACTAGAACTTTATAGCACACTAGCCTTAAGTCTGATTTTAATCTTATAATGCCTCCATGTGTAGCTTGTTAAAGTTGTAAGTTTTACATAGATTTCTGCCTAGTGGATGGTTGCAAATCAAGAGTAGGTACTTTGTAATAGATTCAAGCCAAATATCTTAACAATACAGTGCACATCTTACCAACAAACTCTCTAAGTGGCTTGGCACATACAATTAACTTTGGGGTAAATTAGATGCAGTCATCCAGCAGTTAAATTCTATTTTGTGAGATTTAATATCTCCTGAGCATTGGTAAATTCTGTATATCAACAATTCTACTCTTCTACAGCATACCTTACTAGGTGAGTGCTACCTAACACATGAGCTGCCTTTACAACCTCCACAAAAATAAGTATAAATAAATTTTACATGTAAAGTTTGAATGCAAAGTGCTAAACTTCTAGACGGTCCTAGAGAATCTAGGGCTCGTCATGTTTCACAACCAGCTTTCAATGTGTTTATCAAAACCAAGTTAAAATTGATTACAAAGATATTTCTACACACAGTTCCCTGTTCTCAATTACATGGGCAGATTTAAGCCACAAGAAAAGGTGTTCAGAGGCATAACCTCGGGCCAGGGAGTTTCAAGGAACACATGGAACCTCACAGCACAGGGATCCTGCCCACCTTCATCCCAAAAGGGCCATAACACTTGCCCCACTCCTCACATCTGGTTCACACCATCTTTTGACCAGAGCCCTTCACTCACCACATGGTAGTTTCCTACCTTTGCCATGTTCTCTACAAAACTGTGTGTAGGCAGACAAAGAGGACAGCAAATAAAGCTCTGGTATCACTTCCTCTTCAAAGCCAAGTCTAAATCTGACAACAGGAAGAGCCCACCACCAGTTCTGACTGGCCAGTCACCTGGAGGTTCTGATTGTCTAGTAAGGCCTGAGTGACAAAATCATCTCCCATATGGTTGCATTTTTCTTAAAGATACAGTACAATGGTCATTGACCCTGCTTTCCACCCCAGACAAAAACATTTTCCACACCTGCAGAGATATGCATTTCAGTAGCACTTGTCCCTGGCTTTAAGAGCAAACCCTGGCTTTGGCTCCTGACTAAGAGTACCTCTATCAGAAGTCACTAAATACCAATTCATTAAAATGGAAACTCAGATGATG
>PVIH01029052.1:0-14268 GCA_004025045.1 Sigmodon hispidus | reverse complement strand
ATAGGGTTATTCAAGGTTTTGGGATCTAAATTCTTGAGCTCTTTATATATCTTAGAGATCAGTCCTCTATCACTTGTAGGGTTGGTGAAAATCTTTTCCCATTCTGTAGGCTGTCATTTTGTCCTATTGACAGTGTCCTTGGCTTTGCAGAAGCTTCCCAGCTTCAGGAGATCCCACTTATTGATTGTTGGTCTTAGTGTCTGTGCCACTGGTGTTATATTTAGGAAGTGGTCGCCTGTGCCAATTCGTAGAAGTGTATTTCCCACTTTCTTTTCTATCAAGTTCAAAGTGGCTGGGTTTATGTTGAGGTCTTTGATCCACTTGGATTTGAGTTTTGTGCAGGGTGACAGGCTCGGATCTATTTGCACTTCCATCCAGCTATGCCAACACCATTTGTTCAATATACTATCTTTTTTCCATTGAATGTTTTGGGCCACTTTGTCAAAGATCAGGTGTTCATAGGTTTTTGGGTTAATGTCTAGATCCTCAATTCTATTCCATTGGTCCTCAAGTCTGTTTTTATGCCAGTACCAGACTGTTTTTATTACTGTAGCTCTATAGTATAGCTTGAAGTCAGGGATGGTGATACCTCCTGAGGTTCTTTTGTTGAGTAAAATTGTTTTTGGCAATCCTGGCTTTCCTGTTATTCCAGATGAAATTGAGTATTGTTCTTTCAAGGTCTGTGAAATATTGTGTTGAGATTTTGATGAGCAGTGCATTGAATCTGTAGATTGCCTTTGGTAGAATTGCCTTGACCCAGAGGTGGTTCAGATGAGTGATGTTTAGTTTCCATGAGTTGGTAGGCTTTCTTTGATTTTTGATGATGTTGAACTCCAACTTTAGACCATGGTGGTCTGATATAAAACCAGGTATCATTTTCATTTTTTTGTATCTATTGATAATTTGTTTTATGACCAATTATGTGGTCAATTTTAGAGACAGTTCCAAATGGTGCTAAGAAATATGTGTAGCGGGAAATCAGGAACTATATATGTGAATGATCGCGTCAGAGGACTGGAGACAAGCAGGGCGTGGTTAACTGGAAAGGATTCCGGAAGTAGACCTTCGAGGGAGAGGACCAGGACAGGAAGCCGTCATTCTCTCCCGAGAGTTCCCAACTGGTGCACAGTTCGGCCCAGCTGCGCAAGAGTTCAAACGTACGGTATAGAGATGAGGAGTTTTCCTTAGAAAGGCTCCAGTGCGCTGCAACCTTATCCTTTCATTTTCTCTTAAAACCGTCTCTGTTTTATAAGTGATTTTCACAAAATAATCCCCATATTTAAAACATATCTCACGGCGGGTTTTTACCACGATAATTGGCGCCCAACGTGGGGCTAATTCTACAAACCCGCCGGGTTCCTCATCCGCCCACAGAGCCAGTCTGAACGACTTTGGTTACCAGATGCACACGAGCCTCCTGTATGCAACCAAAAACAAATCTGAGCGCAGCAGACCTCCTGAGAGACAGATTGACCCGTTTTAATAGAACATGCCTAATAAAATTTGTTAAAAGATCTGAAAAAGACCCTCCCAGCCAAATCGCCACCTCGTTTCCCGCACCATTGCTGCCGCTGCTGATCAAGACAGCAACATCTGCTGGCCATAAGTTCTCATTACATCTTTGTGCCTTTTTTATTGCTTCTATTTCAATTTTTTAGTTCCTGGAATGTTTCTTTCATTTGTTGGTTTTCCTTTTCTTGGTTTTTTGTTTGTTTGTTTGTTTGTTTTCCTTCAAGAATGTGTTTATCTCTTCCAATTGATTTGTATTTTCTCTTATCACTTTAAGGGAATTTTTTATATCCTCTTTTAAGCCTTCTATAATCTTCATAAAGGTGTTTTTTGAGGTTGATTCCTTCTGTTTCCTCTTCATTGCTCTGTTCATGTCTTAGTGTTATAGAACCACCAGTTTCTTCTGGTGTTGCCTTCTTGTTCTTTATATTTTTATATGTATTCTTGCACTGGCATCTGCCCATGGTTTCAGAGTTCACACTTAGTGAGCTTTTAGTCAGTTGTTGCTCAAGGGCTTGCATGTCTCCTGTCTGCCCTGAACACCGAGTCTGCATGGGCTCTGACTTTTCTCTAGACATGGGTCTGTGTTTTAAAGGTATCTGTCAATCCATCTATGATGATACAGCTTGCCCTGGAGGCTGGGCTGTGAAAGGCCCCTTCTGCTAGGAATTGTTGGGGAAGGACCCTCCCAATTTTAGCCTAGGGCCAGTCTGAGATCAGTACCCTGAGCATGACTCTGGCCCCTGGAGAGGTATTCTCTGTGGGGGCAGCCCAGGAGCTGTGGTTCCTTCACCTCTGAGTTTGCTCTGAACACAGCTCCAATTTGTTTCTTATCTTTTTCCACTACCATTTTTTCCTTGTTCTTGCCCTATAAAATGTAAATTTTAAATCATTGCACTAATTTTGGGGTGAGAAAAAGAAAACCTCTACATAAAATAGTATTCTTTCATCTAGAGTGATGTTCTCAAAGACCATCTATCAAAATCTCCTATACAGGCCTATAGTCCTTTGTACACTTTGTGATTTTTTTTTGTCCCTTAAATTACCAACACTTAATCATCTTGAAGTTTTTATGGTATAAGGCAAGATTTCTATTTGGTTTTCTTTGAATCAATAGCAATTTTTCCATTCCTTTTCTTTCAATTAAAACAATATATTTTGTATATTAAATTACTACTATATTGGGATCAGTTTCTGAAATTTATTTTAGAATCTGAGAGGACTGATAACTGAGTTTGATGAGGTACATGATGTGAAACAAATATACAAATATATAAATAACAAATATATAAGTAAAAAAAGAAAGAAAATGCCCTACAGTCTGATCTTATGAAGATATTTTCTCAATTGAGATCCCCTCCTCTCAAATGATTTTAGCTTGTGTCAAGTTAGCACAAATCCATCAGCACAGATATTTCGTGTTACTATTCTGTCAACCTGGATGTGGGTGCAGCTTCATGCTTGCCATCATGGTTCCAAGTTGATCACTACATTTTTGCTGCCCATCTTCTCTTCAGAAAAGGAGGAAAGCAAAAAGGAGAAGAAGAAGAAGAAGGAGAAGGAGAAGGAGAAGGAGGAGAAGAAGAAGAAGAAGAAGAAGAAGAAGAAGAAGAAGAAGAAGAAGAAGAAGAAGGGCAAGAGGTTAAATGGAGGTGACTACTGAGTCTGCTTTTTTTCTTAGGAAAGGAAAAACTTTCTCAGAAGCCTTAGCTCATATTACTTCTGCTTGTTCCCTATTGGACAGAATGGTACCAGATAGACCCCACCAGCTAGGAGGTGTCTGGGTAAAAGGGGTTTGTGGATAAGAGTTGAGTCAACCTTCACCAACATTCTCAAGAGCATCTGTCACTCGCCCAGGCATAGCGACACAAACCTGCAACCTCAGCAGCTGGAAAGTGCAACCAGGAGGATCAGGAGTTCAAGGTATCTTTTATTATAGAATGAATTCAAAGGTAGGCTAGAATATGTGAGACCTGTTTAAAAAAAAAAGAGTCTGTCACCCCAGAGTGCAATAAAAAAATGACCTAATATCAAAAACATAAAAATAGTTATGCATTTCTTTCAAAATAAAAATAATAAAAGACTTAAAGCTGCCAAATTAAGTGCCTAATTTTGCTCACCTATTGACTCCAATCCCAGTTTTTGCAATCATTTTTTAAAGCAAGTGGATAAAAAAAAAGTACCTGAGAGAAATGCCAAAAATATTAACAGTGACATCAGCAATGATTCTGTGACATTTAGAGACATGCATATATGACACCCATAATACATGACTACTAATCTTAGCTTTTCTTTCGCTAATTCAAGATATTTAACCTCTTCATGCATAAAGTCTAGCATCATGCATGAAGAAGGTGTTAAAATGTTTGAAATTCCCTACTGACCTAGACCAGTGATTCTCCACCTGTGGATCATAAACCTCTATCACCAAAAATATTTGTATTACAATTCATAACAGTATCAAAATTATAGTTATCAAGTAGCAACAAAAGTAATTATATAGTTGGGAGTTATCACAAGAGGTATACATAAAAACGTAATTCAGTGATCCAATTTCAGGGTGATAATGTGGTAAACATAAAAAGTAATTTTAAGGACTGGATGTGATGGTGTACACCTTTAAGCCTATCATTAAGAAGGAAGAGGCAAGTGGATCTCTGTGAGTTTAAGGACAGCCTAGTCTACATAGTAAGCTCAAGAATAGCCATAGCTATGTAAAAGACCATCTCAAAAATATAAAATAGTAATTTTAAAAATCATTACTGTTTACTTCTTCTTATACAAGAGCAATATATACTGAAGAATGAGGCAGATGCAATGTCTGCTATGCTTATTTTTTCTCACTTATCATAGCTGATTTCACAATGTCTCACCCAGAGTCTCAATTTCAAAAAAAAAACAGAAAAATAAACTAATTTGATTGTACATATAGTTATGTATATACATGATATATGTATATAGCAATAATAATCCAAAAAGAGGCTATTGGATAGAGGTGTTGAGAAGAGTTGAAGGAAGACTACCTAGGAGTGAGTAAAGGAAGGAAAAGGAAGGAGAAAGAAATGCAACTCCACTTCTGTTTAAAAAAAAATTGTTTAAAAATGTATAACAATTGTGTGCTAGAGAGATGGTTCAGCTGTTAAAAGCTAGGCTCATAACCAAAATGTGTAATTATTTCAAATTTTCTTATATTTGCCAAATAGTTTCTTCATATTATGCTTTGTAAAACTAACAAAAGAAAGAAAAAAATCTAAGAAATGAAATGCTTCCTCAGAGTGCAGGATGGTATAATGTAATAGAGGGTCCAGAACCCTCTTTATCAAAAATAGAAGAAAAATTATGAAGAGTTCCATATTAATATGCTTTATTTCAACACATTATATTTAAAAAAATACATCTTCTTTGGTTATGAGTAGAAAATACATTAAGAAAATCTTGTGTGTTGCTAATCTGACTAGTAAATAAAGTATTGTGCAGCTGTGTGTCTTTAGAGTCTTATCTGTAACTTAGGGAATGTTGGAGACACTTGTCTTTGCTGATACCACACTCTTAAAATAGATTCTGTGAACTTGGCATTTGGATAAATATCCTCCTCATTGCTGCCTTCATCTCTTTGTTCCTAAAAGTATAGATTACAGGGTTCAGAAATGGGGTAATCATTACATCAAAAATGGCAAGGAATTTATCTACAGGCACTGTGAGAAAAGGCCATGAGTACACAAAGATACATGGACCAAAAAACAATACCACCACTGTAATGTGAGCTGACAATGTAGAGAGAGCCTTGGACGAGCCTCCAGAAGCATGCTGCCAAACAGTAACCAACATAAAGGCATAGGAGATCATCAGAGTGATAAAAGTTCCTAGAGAGATGAAGCCACTGTTGGCGGTGACCATGAGATCCAACCTGTATGTGACTCTGCAGGCAAGCTTAATAAACCGAGGAAGATCACAGTAAAAGCTGTCCACTTCACTGTGGCCACAGAACTGAAGATTTGCAACAAATACAATTTGGATCAGTGAATGTATGATTCCAATGGTCCAAGTCACCACTAAAAGTAAAACACATGTCCTTGGGTTCATGATGGTGAGGTAGTGGAGGGGCTTACAGATAGCAATGTATCGGTCATAGGCCATGACTATGAGCAACACCATCTCTGTTCCTCCACTAACATGAATGAAGAACATCTGAGTGATGCATCCTTGAAGCGAAATTACTTTTCTGTCCTTTAAAAGATCAAAAATCATCTTGGGAACTGTAATGGAGGAAATCCACATGTCAATAAAGGAGAGGTTGGTAAGTAGGAAGTACATAGGAGAGTGTAAATGGGAGTCAGAGATCACAGTGAGTACAACTAAGAAATTTCCTAATATGCCTGCCACATAGAACATAGAAAAAACCAGAAAGAGGACAACACATATCTCCAACGAACTGGCAAATCCCATCAACACAATTTCAGTCACCACTGAATGATTTTCTCCCTGCATGGTCTCAGTTACATCTGGCTCCAAATTGTTCTAAAAGAACAATAGAACAAAAAAAGTAGAATTAATTGATATATCATTCAGAGTACCATCAGAACATCAGAATCTCTAGGAAATAAATACTGAGGGTCTATCATAGGAAGCTGACCTCACCTTATCATAGAAGCTTGTCCAGCAACCTTTAACTTCATAGCTCTTAATATTGTACCTTGAAGTCTATATGACAGGGAGAAAAGAAGAGAGCTCCAATGTGAATTTGAACAGAACAAAAATAAGCCAGAACTCTAAAGCAAGATTTAGAGTCTACAACGACAGAAAAAAGCTAACTTATATCTTATTAGCAGAGCATGGGAAGACTCATAGAGATAAGAAGCAAACAAGGAGGACTCTAAGAAGGGCACAAGGGTCACCCTGGGAAGGGGAAACAGACAAGATCTTCTGAGTAAACTGGGGGCAAGAGCAAGCAATATAGAGGAGGGAGGGGGATGAGAACATAAGAGAATCAGATGGTCGAGCTAGAACAGGGATCAAAAGGAAGAACAGCAAAAAAATATCTTGATAGAGGGAGACATCATGGAGTCAGGGAGAAACTTGGTGATAGGGAAGTTCCCAGGAATCCACAAGGATGATTCCAGGTTAGACTACTAGCAATAGTGGTGAAAGTGACTGAGCTAGCCTACCCCAGTAATCAGATTAATGAATACCCTAATTGTCATTATGAAGTTGTTAAGATCCAGTAGCTGATGGAAGCAGATGCTGAGATCCACAGCCAAGCACCAGGCCAAGCCCCAGGAGTCCACTCGAAGAAAGGGAAGAGGGGATAGATGAGGAAGGGAAGGGGGATGTCAAGCTCATGATGGGGAAATCTACAGAAACAACTGAAGCACGCTAGTTGGAACTTGAAACTCACAAAATTAAACCAACAGGTGTGGAGCCTGTATGGAACTGGACTAGGCCCTCTGCTTATGGGAGACAGCTGTGTAGCTTGGTCTGTTTAAGGGTCCCCTGGCAATGGGATCAGATGCATGAGCTGGTTTTTGGAGAGACATCTTGCACAGCCTTGATGTGGGTGGGGAGTTTGGACCTGCCTCAACTGGGAGGCCTTACCATTTCAGAGGAGGGGATGAGGGCAGGGAAGGTTAGGGGGAGCAGGAGGAGGGGTGAGAGGGTAATCTATGATAAATATGTAAAATTATTTTTTTAATTAATTTCTTAAATAAAAAAAAACAGTTTCTAATGAGTTTGGGGCACAAGATATGTATTCAAAGGCCAGTATTTTTCAGAGGAGGAAGCAGACATCTAACTGTAACACAAAGCAAGCTTCCAGTAAAGGCAGATTTGTAGTCAGTTTTTCTCTATCAAATGATTTCCTAAGTGAAAATTGTTGGGCATTTGTTTCGTCATCACCATGTTTTCACTGAGCTATCCATAACTTAAGCACTATACAAGGAAGGATATGGACTTAAGACTCACTGCTGCGACAGATCATGTAGGGCCCATGTTCAGAGCTGATTAAGAGGTGAGTGCACCTCAACTTCTAGGCTACCAGGATACCTTCTCTCTGAAGCCAGGGACACAGCCCCAGTTCTGACCCAACACCCAACCCTTCCCTAAACCAAACAAAGCTGGGAGAACAGCCCCCCAGCAATTCCCAGAAACAACAGGAGGAACATCCCACAGCCACATCCTGCCTACAAAGCAAGCTTCATCATCACACACAGAAATCTACAGATCCTGCAGAGCCCCTGTCCAGAGCAGAGTAAGAACTGGGACATACACATATACCCAGCAACTCCTAGAAACACATAGCAGAAGGAATATTCCATAGCCAAACTCCCCCACCAAAGCAAGATACATCATCACACACAGATATCTAGAGATCCTACAGAGCCCATGTCTAGAGCAGAATAAAACAGCTGACTAAAAGAGCTTACTGAGAGCCCACTAGAGTCAACTGAGACCTGACTAAGAGCAAACCCTGTGGCAGCTGGAGACACACAACCCCTGGACCCACAACTGACTAAGAGCCAAATAAGAGGGAACCAAAGACAAAATGGGAAGACACCATATAACAATATAAAGAACAACAAAGCACCACCAGAAAAAACTGGTGGTACTACAACACCAAAACCTGAGTAGAACAATGAACAGGAAACAGAAGGAAACAAATTTAAAAACAACGTTATGAAGATTATAGAAGCCTTAAAAGAGGATATAAAAAAATTCTTAAAAAAATAAAAGAAAATACAGACAACAAATTGGAAGAAATTTAACAAATCCTTGAGAGAAAACAAAGAATACCAAGAAAAAAAAGCCAACATATGAAAAAAAAAATCCAGGAACTAAAAATTAAAGTAGAAGCAATAAAGAAGGCACAAAACAAGGCAAAATGGAAATAAAAATTCTGAAGAAATTAACTGGAATTACAGATACAAGCATAACCAACAGAATCCAAGAAATGGAAGAGAGAATCTCTGGAATAGAAGATACAATAGTAGAAACAGATACATCAGTTAAAGAAAATATTAAAACCAAAAAAACCATAACATAAAACATCCAAAAAATTTGGGATACCATAAAAAGTCCAAACCAGAAAATAATTGAAACAGAAGAAAGAGAAGAATAGCAGCTCAAAAGCACAGATAATATATTCCAAAAAAATCATAGAAGAAAAATTTTCCAACCTAAAGAAGAAAATGCCTATAAAGATTCAAGAAGCTTACAGAACATCAAGTAGATTAGACCCCAAAAAAGGTCTGCTCAACACATAATAATCAAGCCACAAAATATACATAACAAAGAAAAAACATTAAGAGCTGGAAAGACAAAAGGCCAACTTACCTATAAAGGCAAACCCATCAGAATACCACCACACTATTCAATAAAAATAATGAAAGCAAGAAGGTTCTGTTCAGAAGTTATACATACACTAAAAAACATAGCTGCCAAAACAGACTACTATACCCAGCAAAACTATCAATCACCACACATGGAGTAAATAAGATATTTCATCACAAAATCAGATTTAAACAATACCTATCCACAAATCCAGCCCTAAGAAAGCACTAGAGGAAAAACTCCAACCTAAGGAACCCAGATACACCCATGAAACCACAAACAATTAGAAGCAAACTCACATAGAAGGAGAAGACAACAGGAAATCATCAAACTTAGAGCTGAAATAAGTACAATAGAAACAAAGAGAAGAATACAATCAATGAATTCAAGAGGTGGTTCTTTGAGAAAGTCAACAAGATAAACAAACACTTATCCAAACTAACCAAAGGCAGAGAAAGAGTATGCAAGTTAATAGAATCAGAAATGAAAAGGGAGACTTACCAACAGACACCCAGAAAATCCAGAGAATTATCAGGTCATACTTAGAAAATCTATATTCTACTAAAATGGAAAACTTAAAAGAAATGGACAGCTTTCTGGACAAGTACAACTTACCAAAATTAAATCAAGATCATATAAATGACCTAAACAGACCTACAACTCCAAAGGAAATTGATGCTGCTATTAAAAGTCTCCCAAATAAAAAAAGCTCAGGACCAGATGGTTTCACTAAGAATTCTACCAGACATTTAAAGAACTAATACCAATATTCAACAAACTGTCCCATACAGTAGAAATTGAAGGAACACTGTCAAACTCTTTTTATGAGGCCACAATTACCCTGATATCCAAGCCACCCAAAGATACAACAAACAAAGAGAATTACAGACCAATCTCCATCGTAAACACTGATGCAAAAATACACAAAAAATTATGGCAAACTAAATACAACAACATATTTTTTAAAAAGTCATCCACCACAATCAAGAAGGCTTCATCTCAGAGATGGAGGGATGGTCCAACATACAAAAAATTGTTAATGTCATCCATCATATAAACAAACTGGAAGAAAAAAACTGCATGATCATCTGCCTAGATACTGAAAAAGCCTTTGACAAAATCCAACACTCCTTTATGATAAAAGTGCTGAAGAGATTGGAAATTACCTAAACATAGTAAAGGTGATTTATAAAAATCCGACAGACAATATCAAACTAAATGGACAAAAACTCAAAGCAACCCCACTAAAATCAGAAACAAGACAAGGCTGTGCCCTCTGTCCTTATCTATTCAATATAGTTCTTGAAGTTTTAGCCAAAGCAATAAGAGAACAAAAGGAGATTAAGGAGATACAAATAGGAGAAGAAGTGAAGCTATCTCTATTTGTAGATGATATGATTGTATACATAAGTGACCCACAAAATTCTACCAGGGAACTACTGTAGCTGATAAACACCTTCAGCAATGTAGCAGGATACAAGATTAACTCAAAAAAAAAATCAGTAGCCCTCCTATACACTAACGATAAAAAGGCTGAAAAAGAAATAAGGGAAACATCACCCTTTATAACCACTGCAAATAGCATTAAATACCTCGGTGTAACTATAACCAAAGAAGAAACAAAGCTATTTGACAAAAACTTTAAATCACTGAAGAAAGAAATTGAAGAGTATATCAGAAAGTGGAAAGATCTCCCATGCTCCTGGATAGGTAGGATCAACATAGTAAATATGGCAATTCTACCAAAGGCAATCTACAGATTCAATGCACTGCCCATCAAAATCCCAATACAATATTTTTTGGACCTTGAAAGAACAATACTCAATTTCATTTGGAATAACAGGAAAGCCAGGATTGCCAAAACAATTCTGCTCAACAAAAGAACCTCAGGAGGCATCACCATCCCCAACTTCAAGCTATACTATAGAGCTACAGTAATAAAAACAGCCTGGTACTGGCATTAAAAACAGACTTGTGGATCAATGGAATTGAATCAAAGACCCTGACATTAACTCACACAACTATGAACACCTGATTTCTGACAAAGAGGTCAAAAATATTCAATGGAAGAAAGATAGTATCTTCAACAAATGGTGTTGGTATAACTGGATGGTCGCATGTAGGAAAATGCAAATAGATTCAAGCTTATCACCTTGCACAAACTCAAATCCAATTGGATCAAAGACATAACACCAGCCATACTGAACTTGATAGAAAAGAAAGTGGGAAATACCCTCCCATGATCATGCATTGTCACAGGTAACCACTTTCTAAATATAACACCAGTAAGTACAGACACTAAGAACAACAATCAGTAAGTGGGACCTCCTGCAACTGAGAAGCTTCTGTAAGGGCAAGAACACAGTCAATAAGACAAAATGACAGCCTAAAGAATGGGAAAAGATTTTTACCAACACTACAGCTCACAGAGGACTGATCTCTAAAATATATAGAGAACTCAAAAAATTAGAGCCCAAAACCCTAAATAACCCAATTTAAAAATGGACTTCAGAACTAAAAAGGGGATTCTCAGCAGAAGAATTAAAATGGCTGAAAGGCACTTAAAAAAAATTGCTCAACATCTTTATCCATACCACCTTACACCTATGAGAATGGCTAAGATCAAAAACACAGATGACAGCCTATGCTGGAGAGGATGCGGAGTAAGGGAAACACTCCTCCATTGCTGGTGGGAGTGTAAGCTTGTTCAGCCACTCTGGAATGCAGTATGGCAGTTTCTCAGAAAACTGGAAATCAATCTCCCCCTGAATCCAGCAATACCACTTCTGGGTGTGTACCCTAAAGATACACATTCCCATCCCAAAGGTATTAGCTCCACTATGTTCATAGCAGCATTGTTCATAATACCAAGAACCTGAAAACAACCTAGATGCCTCTCAACTGGAGAATGGATTAACAAACTGTGGTGCATCTACACAATGGAGTACTTACTACTCAGCAGAAAAAAACATGACATCCTAAAATTTTCAGGCAAATGGATGGATTTGGAGAATATTCTCCTGAGCAACATATCACAAGCCCAGAAAGAGAAGCAGGGGGATGTACTCACTCATTAGTAGACTTTAAACAAAAAACAAAGAATATCCAAACTGCAAACCACAACCTTGAACATCTTGGGATCTGAAGGAACTTGAGAGAGACATTCAGGGGGTTCCCTAGATGAAACAGAGAAATAGAGAAGATCTTCTTAGCTAATTGAAAGCATAAGGGGCCACAACCAAGAAAAGGTGGAAACAAATCATGAGAGAAGGAGATGATTGAGTAGGAGAAACAATGAGGGAGGAAAAAAAAAGAGATGGAGACCTTAATAGAGGAAGCCAAAGTGGGGTTGGAAAAAGACCAGGTGCTAGGGAAACCTCCAAGAACTCACAAGATGTCCCTGGCTAATTCTCCAACCAATAGGGAAGGTGTTGCCTAGACTTGACTTTCCAAAAGTAGGCAACTGTCCACTGACATGAGCAGTGTGTGGAGCCTGAAGGGAAGGGATCAGACTGTGTTTCTGTGCATGGACTGGCACTTTGGAGACCATTCCCTCCAGAGGAACACCTAACCCAGTCTTGATGTTAGGGTGAGGAAATCTGACTTGCCTAGAGTGGATGCTGAGCTGGTCCACTATGGGACTTCTTGCCTTTTTTGGGCAGGCGTTGGGGGGATGGGGAGGAGGGAAGTGAAGGCTGACCAGTAGGAGTTGGGAGGGTGAAGAGAGGGGGAACAAGGGGATACATGGGTGAAAAAAGACTTTATTCTATAAATAAAAAAGGAAAAGAAGAAGAAAAGGCTCACTGCTGCTAAGTCAGAACCAAAGGGTGACCATTTATAAGTTGTCTGGATCCTCTGCTGTGAAGCACCTCCTTTTCTGGAGGGAAATCTGGGTAGCATGGAAAACAAGCGCTCATAGTATTTTCATCCAGACACGGGGGCTGGTCATTTAGCTCAATGGTACAGCACTTGCCTAGCAAGCACAAGGACCTGGGTTCAGTCCTCAGTTCTGGAAAGAAAATAATAATTATATAACTGGGTGAAAATAGACATGTGAAATCCAATGTATTCATTGTTAATTGCTTTGTTTGACTTTTCCCTCTTTGCATATTTCTATCATAAAGAGAAAAAATACAAGTCATTACTAACAGAATATTCTTAATCTTAGAATAAAGATAAAAATGCATGAGCTTGGAAATTCTCTAAGGTTCTAAAGACACCACCTTTTAACCTAGTTGGTGAGTGCCATAAGAGTCCATTTGATTGCTTTTTTTCTTAGTTTTTTTTTTTTTTTTGTCTTATGCTTATGAGTGTTTTGACTGTATGTATTTACATACATCACATGCATGCAGTACCCATGGAGACCAGAAGAGGGAATTAGGTGCTAGGTAATTGGAGTTACAGGCAGTTGTGAGAGGCCATAAGAGTGCTTGGCATCCAGCCTGGATCCCCTGGAAGAGCAATATGAGCTCTTAACTGCTGAGTCATCTCTCCAACCCCTAGTTGATTGTCTTTGACACACAAAGGGTTTTTTTTTAACATATTCTTTGGATATAGAATACAAATCACAAATTTTTAAATAACAGTAAAAAGATGAGAAAATAAATGAGGTCATTTGAGAGCAAGAAAATACATACAAAGACATAGAGGAAAGAGTCAGTACGTAGCTCAGAAGCAAAAGCACTTTCTGGGTTTCACTGTAAGGTTATGTAGAAGGAATACAAGATATTAAAAATGGAAATGACTTCAGAGATCCTCCAAAGTTAAAGGAAATGATCTAAAAGAAATTAAATTCTCCAAAGTAGAGAAGTTATTTGGAGGTTTGCTTGGTTGGTTGGGTGGGTGGTTTTGATTTGGTTTGTTTTTTGAGACAGTTTTACTGTATAGACTTGGGACTTACTGTGTAGACCAGCCTGACCTTGGACTCAGAGATCTGCCTTCCTGAGTGCTAAGAGTAAGGCATGTACGTACAGACTGTTTATTTGGAGTTTTTAAGTTAGGTTGGGGAGGAGTCTTTACCTTAAGAAATGTGGCATTTTGAAGCTGCCGGCTCGGCTTTGCAGAGAAGCTGCTACCAGTATTTTTGTGTGTTGTGCTGCTGCAGTAACTGTGAGGTGGCCATGGGCGATCTGGGAAGGAATGACATGGTTATTTGTTGTTAATTATTTGCTGCAGCGTCCCAGCACACTCTGGAGCAGGGGGCAGCTGAACTCTGCACCTGGCCACACCCACAGCTACTGCTGCTGCTGAGGGTATCTGCAAGGATCCCTACTGCGACCCCGAACTGAGTGAACTGAGCAAACCAACTGCAGGGGTCTCTGAGGGGCGGATTCGAA
Source organism: Sigmodon hispidus (assembly GCA_004025045.1). Classification (NCBI taxonomy): domain Eukaryota; kingdom Metazoa; phylum Chordata; class Mammalia; order Rodentia; family Cricetidae; genus Sigmodon; species Sigmodon hispidus. The sequence continues at coordinate 100 of PVIH01029052.1, read as the reverse complement.
CCCTGACCAGAGAGGTGACAGGAGACACACAAACCAAAGTGCCACAACTGACCAGGACCCATCTAATCGTGAACCACTGAACCCATGGGCAAACGTCAGT
>PVIH01029051.1:0-14270 GCA_004025045.1 Sigmodon hispidus | reverse complement strand
TAATAGCAAGAACCTGGAAACAACCTAGATGTCCCTCAACTGAAGAATGGATTAACAAACTGTGGTACATCTACACAATGGAATACTACTCAGCAGTAAGAAAAAATGATATCCTAAAATTTGCAGGCAAATGGATGGATTTGGAGAATATCCTCCTGAGTGAGGTATCACAATCTCAGAAAGATAAGCAGGGGATGTATTCACTCATTAGTGGTCTCTAAACCAACAAACAAGAAAAAAAGCCAAACATGCCTAAGCAGCAAACCACAACCACTGAACAGCTTGGGATCAGAAACACCCTGGACTGATCCTTCAAACCCCAGTCCATGTATAGGAACACCAGAGTCACTCCTGAGGGAGGGGGGACAAAGCTGGATTTGGCCAGGAGTGAATACTGATCCAAGAATTATTGGGTCAGTGGGACCATAGGACTGTCTGCTCCCTGCCCAGGGAGGGGATGGGGAATTGCAGAGAAGAAAAATGACCAGAGGTGGTGGGAAGGGGAAGGGACCTTGAATAAGGATATACAGGGATGGAAAAAAAATTCAGAGGGAAAGCTGAACACAAAGTAAATATATGTGTAGCAATCTTATTTTCATTACCACCCTTGATAAGCCATGCTTATGATTCTTATCCTCTTTATAGTTATTGTTAACTCTTCTGCATTTTAAATTCTTTTTACTGTTTTTCTGATAAATACCAAATAAAGAAGGAAGAAAAAAAAAGAAATTAAAGCTATGAAATACCAAATAAAGAAGGAAGAAAAAAAAAGAAATTAAAGCTATGTAGAATTGTTTCCATAAGCATTGGGCATCAGAGAGGCTGATAGTGCCCATGCAGGTGTTTAAGACAAGTCTTCAGTGACTAAGAGTCTTCTCCTTATCATCCTGTAAGGTGAAGGGATGTGAGGTTTGTTACAGGAAGATGTAGCAATGTTTGATAAATTTTTAGGTTCTTAGTTTCTCTGTGTACTATCATATTGTTGTGTTTTTATTGCTTTGATACTGTCTCATTGAATTACTTATTTTTTGAAATATATATTAAGTGTTTATGTAACTTGCTTTAGTATCTGGGAATCTAGCAGTGAATAAAACAAAGTGACAGCCTATATCATGCAGGGTAATAAACAGAAACAAGCTAAATAAATAAAATACAGAGTATTGATAATGTTGATAAAAATAATTAAGGAGAAAAATGAAAATATAAGATAATAAAAGAACATACCAGAAGTTTAAATGAAGTGGTGAAGGCCCATGGTTAGTATGACAGACAAAAAGGTAGTGAAGGTAGCATGTTATTTGGGAAGAAAAAACAGGAAGTGGGGGGACAAAAGGGTACTTGGAATCTGTGAGAAATCACATACAGACAATGTAGCTGGAGGACCGGATAGAAAGCTGATCATGGATCGCTTGTGGAACATAGAATTTTAGCTTTTCCTAGTCATGAAAAGGGAAACTTTTGGAGGATTTCTAGAAGAGTAAATTCAGCTCTAGTTAGATGCCTCTGACAAGAAGTTGAGAAACTATGCAAGAGGCAAGTATGGGAAAAGAGAGACCAGTTTGGAAACTTGTAATCATTGGGCACAGACATACTCAAAGGTGGCAAAGCATAGGATAAGTTATGAGAAAACCCTTGATGTGTTTAATCTCAGCATTTGTGGAAAGACGCCACATAGAGTATAAAAGAAATAAAAGTCAAAAGCAATTCTCCAATTAATGAAGGGGGTTTCTAATTGCTTAGGAAATACGTGTAGAGTGAAGTGAGGTAGGTAAGGGTACCAGGAGTTCCATTTTGAAGATGTTGGTAGTGGACACCAGTAAGCACTGAGTAAACAGAACTTTGCTTCTCTCATTTGGCCCTGGTTAATCTCCATATTCTTCTCATGTATTTACATCTGGAAACAGGAGTTTACAGAAATATCAAAAGCATGTATCTATAAATAGAGGTGGGTTACTTTGTGCCTTAGATCCCTCTACCAAGAAACACCATAAGATCCTGAGATCCCTCTCTTGCCTCTTCTTTTGACTTCCTAAGAACTTCCTAAGCCATAATATTTACAAAATATTTAGACTCATTGTTGATATACTATTGTGTACCAAAGAATAATTATAAATATTAAATCAGCTTGCTTCTACCAAGAAACAGCTGAGTTGAAGCAATCACTTATATGATCACTTAATTGTCCTAAAATGATTATTTGTAGAGAAAAAAATAGAGCAGAAATTCCTATTTCCTATGCTAATAGGTTTCTGGATTTTATTTGGTTTAAATAATTTACTAAAGGATTTTTTTCTATTTCAGGAGATGTATTTATTTTTCTAAAAATTGAGATATCAACAACATTTCAATCATGAAAAGCTTGAAATATTATAGTCAAAAGTCTTAAGTAGAATAGTTAAATGATTCATGGTTTAAACATATTCTCCCCAAATACTTTTATTGCCATGTCATATTTCAAGACTGAAGCTGGAATTTTATTATCACATTAGAAAAAAAACCCAAGGGCTGGAGAGATAGCTCAGCGGTTAAGAGCACCGTCTGCTCTTCCAGAGGACCCGGGTTCGATTCCCAGCACCCACGTGGCAGCTAACAACTGTCTGTAGTTCCAGTTCCAGACAAACACCAAGGCAAATAAGTAAATAAATAAATAAAGTTTAAAAAAAAAAAAGAAAAAAAAACCAAAACCAAATACCTCTCAAAGGCACTTTGCCATCAGATGAGATAAAATATTGCAATCTTACTTTTAGATGACTTGGATTAAAAACTTCATTTTGCTAGGTACAAATTTTCTTTGTGCTAACCTTGTAGGTTCTCTAGCTGCCAATTCTAAGAACCCTGAGGGAGAGACAACACAGTGCCTACATTAGGTAATGCTCAGGACCATCTTGCAGATCTAGTTATATTATAAAATTTGCAGGCATGAAAGAGTTAAGCGAGATAAGTGCTAATAGTGACAAGATGTACAATTACTGCAATTTAGTATACAGACCTCTCTTGCAGTTCTGGAATAGACAATACCTCATCTTATGACAGAATAAGCTGAGCAGAGGACACCTTCTTAGAACAAAAGTGTCAATTTGCTGTGTTCAGCCCCCTCTCTTCTATGACAATAGATTATCAACTCAAATTTGTTTTAGTTATGGGATTAAAGCAGCCAGAACGTTCTTGTCAGGTTTGCCAGCTAGACCAGACACTTTCTACATGACTACCATTAAAACAGCAACAACATAAACACAGACAATATTGGCTCATATGATTATATAGGGGTTAGTATAAGTGTCTTTTTAAAATGTTTATCCTACTGCTATAAAAAAATACCAGAGACTGGGAAATTTATAAAGAACAAATATGTATTTCCCACAGAATGGATGTTGCAAGATCCTTGTATTGGTGAAGACTGATCTTTGTATACTCATGACAAGAAAGCAGAAGTGCTAAAGACCAAAAGAATTTTGAAGTATCTGTTGTAATGACTTTAGACCCTTTCTAAGGCTTGGGCTCTGTGACATCAGGCTCCCTTCTAATACTATCAGATGTATTAATCATTTGGCTTCAACATTTAGACTTTGGACAGAGTATTAATGTGGGCAATGCTCTTGTACGCTGTAAAGACTTGTACTGATATTGGTTTAATAGCTCACTGATTGGCTAGTAGCTAGGCATGAAGTAGAGGTGGGATGATTAGGAGAAGTCTAGGAAGAGGAAAGGCAGAGCATCAGATGTTAACCAGACACAGAGGAAGCAAGATGAGAATACTGCACTGAACAAAGGTACCAAGCCATGTGGCTAAACATGGATAAGAATTAAGGGTTAATTCAAATGTAAGAGCTCAATAGTAATTTGCTTCAGCTACTGGCCTAGCAGTTACTATATTAAGCCTGTAAGTCAATTTTTTCATAAGTAGCTGCAGAACCTGATGGGCAGAAGAGTAACTTCCAACTACATGTTAACATTCAAATCATGGATAACCCCATTTGGAATTAGTCTGATCTATTGGAACAAAAGGAGAAATGCTAATACAAACCAATGGCCACTTACAGATTTTGCTTAACCTTGAGTAAAAATTTCTAACCAGTGTTACTGGGGAAGAGGTTCTCTTGGGATTCTTAGTCTCATTAATGACACTGTTTAGATTCAATGGAAGCTCAAGAACAATCTTACTCATCTATGATTAAAAAAATTAATATGGATGTGGGAAAAATCCTGTAGCCACTAGAAGGAGATGTAAAGCCTTGCCTTTCAACTTAGGTATTGTGGTGGTTTGGATAAGAAGGTTTCCCATTGGCACATATGCTTGAATTCTCAGTCTCCAGTTAGTAGATCTGTTAAGGAAGAATTAGAAGGTGTAGCCTTGTTGGAGGAGGTGTGTCACTGTTGATGAGCTTTGATGTTTCAAAAGCCTCCCCCAAGCTCAGTCTCTTACTCTCTAAAATACAAGCTCCAGACAGTGGTCTAATGCCATGCCTGCCTGCCTGTTGCCATGCTTCTCACCAAGATAATCATGGACTCAGCTGCTGAGCCTATAACCAACCCCCACACCGATTAAATGCTTTCTTTTAGAAGTTTTCTCAGTTATAGTATCTCTTCACAGTAATAGAATATTAACTAAGACAGGCATATAATAAAAACAAGTGTTTTATTAAAGAAAAACAAAGTATTGCCAAGAATGGGAGTGGGCTTTGAAATAACAAAAGAATCTTCAAACTATCTGGCTTGGCAGAGTTGTCATTGGATCCTCTTATGTCCCCTCCTTACACATACATTCCCTGGATTTTTTTTGCTCAGTTCCAGGAAGACAAGAGGTTTCTAATCTAGTCTTCTTCTATGAAATTGCTTCTTTCCCAAGGCATTCTTGGTTCAGCTCTTTTAGTTCCTAGTCTCTCAGCATAACAGGCAGTAAGGAGACAATAATCTACTCCCTTGTTTCAACTTCCTATCCTTAATTTACTGCAATGAGACAAACTGCCAATCTCTTTTACTCAACAAGAAGAGAAATCTATTCGGTTCTTTCTAATGCTCTACTCTCTAGGAGGTTGAAATCATTGCTAATGACATAGACTTTGAGGACTAGTGATTTGCAGCTTCCTACTCGGGGATCTAGATTGGTAAGAGCAAATTAGCCTGCAATGAACATGTCTCTCAGTTTCCAATCAATGACACATATGCATTCAGAAAATGATGATGTGACTTGGTCTTCACAGATGGTACACAACAAATGATCCTCGTTAAATAGTTCCTTCCCACCAACATCTCTGAGCCCATAAACATAGCACCCCAACTCCAGTGAGCCCTCGTCTGACAAGTCACTTGGTGGCTTTCTAGTATGTGTGCTTTTGTTTTCTCAGATATCTTCTCTTGAAAATAAACCTTTGCTGGCTGGATGTCCATATCCATTTATAAACTCTTTGGTCAACAAGAACAAGAACCTTGACTAAAGGGAGTCTGATCTCCTTGTCACCTTACAACCTCCCTATTAGTTCTTGTTCTAGACTGTGTTCAGCCTTTTCAGATTGAGTAAGAAATGGTGGAGGTTCCTTGTTGTTAGCAGAACCCTCACATCTCCTTTGTTTTGGTGCTGCCTTGAATTGAATGCCAGCCTCTAGCAAGTTTTTATGGTTGCAGGATACAGATAGCTCTAAACTGAGCTAGATGCTCAAGACCAGAAAAGCAAGAAAATTTTATGACCTACAGACATAGTTTTCAAAAACAAAATTCTAAGATGAATTAGTAGCTGTGTGGGCCTATGCATCTCACCTACAGTTCTCCCTTAATCCCCATTCTTCATGTCATTTTCACAGAATATAGTGAACATGTACTCTCAAGCCCTAGAAACACAATCAATAGAAGACCTTTTGGGATTTCTTTATGTATAAGAAGAATTGAGATGCATCCAAACAGAGTATTCTCTCTCTAATTAGGATGTACTCTGATAACATTTGTATAAAGTTGGAAAGATTCCCTCAAGCCTAATTAGTGGCCTTTGGAAAGATCTGCAGTAGAGTTCTCTGAATTGTGCAGACAGACTGGCTACCATTGCTTTCTGACTCTCTGAAGGCCGTCATGAGTCAGGGCACTCCAGTACTTTCTCTAGGAGATGTGTGGTCCCCTCTGTAAATACAAAATAAACCAACAGTAAGAAATGTTTTAGTTTTTCATGTGATCACCATATGGTAGCTTCTAACTGATTCTATCACAGTGCAAATGAGTTAACAATACTTCGATGCCAAATCTATCTAAGAAAAAGTATATCTATCTCACTGGCTCATTTAAGCAGGGTGTGTTTTGAATTCTTAATTACTTCTGACCTGGGGCAAGTATGAGTTTATGATCTGAGTTATAATACAATCTTTCTCATCAAAGGAACTACGAATGGCTGAAAGGCACCTGAAAAAGTGCTCTTCATCTTTAGACATCAGAGAAATGCAAATCAAAACAACTTTGAGATACCACCTAACACCTGTTAGATTGGCTAAGATAAAAGGCACAGATGACAGCCTATGTTGGAGAGGATGCGGAGCAAGGGGAACACTCCTCCATTGTTGGTGGGAGTGTAAGCTTGTTCAGCCACTTTGGAATGCAATATGGAGGTTTCTCAGAAAATTGAGAATCTCCCCAAGGACCCAGCAATACCACTTCTGGGTGTATACCCTAAAGAGGCACATTCACACTCCAAAGGTATTAGCTCAACTATGTTCATAGCAGCATTATTTGTAATAGCAAGAACCTGGAAACAACCTAGATGCCCCTCAACTGAAGAATGGGTTAACAAACTGAGGTACATCTACACAATGGAATACTACTCGGCAGTAAGAAAAAATGACATTCTAAAATTCACAGGCAAATGGATGGATTTGGAGAATATTCTCCTGAGCGAGGTATCACAAACTCAGAAAGATAAGCAGGGGATGTACTCACTCATTAGAGGTCTCTAAACAAACAAACAAGAAAAAAGCCAAGCATACCCAAGTTGCAAAGCACAACCACTGAACAGCTTGGGATCAGAAACACCCTGGACTGACCCTTCGGATCCCACTCCAACTACAGGAACACCTGACTCACTCTTGAGGGAGGGGGGGAAGAACTGGATTTGCCCGGAGTGGAGACTGATCCAAGCATTATTGGGTCAGTGGGACCATAGAACTGTCTGCTCCCTGCCCAGGGAGGGGATGGGGAATTGTGGAGAAGAAAAAATGACCTGATGTGGTGGGAGGGGGAAGGGACCTTGAATAAGGATATACAAGGATGAAAAAAAAAATCAGAGGGAAAGCTGAACAGAAAGTAAATATATGTGTAGTAATCTTATTTGCATTATCACCCTTGTTAAGTCATACTTATGATTTTTATCTTCTTCATAGTTATTGTTAACTTATCAGCATTTTAAATTCATTTTACTGCTTTTCTTGATAAATACAAAATAAATAAAGAAGGGAAAAAAGAACATAGTTGTACACTACTTAAAACTATTTTCTAAGTTGGGAAGATAAAAGAAATGCTGATAAGTTAACAATAACTATAAAGAAAATAAAAATCATAAGCATGACTTATCAAGGGTGATAATGCAAATAATTTGCTACACATAAAATTACTTTGTGTTCAGCTTTCCCTCTGGATTTTTTTTTCCTATCCCTGTATATCCTTATTCAAGGTCCCTCCCCCCCCCACACCATGCCACATCAGGTCACCCTTTCTTTTGCCACCACTCCCCATCCCCTTCCTGGGCAGGGAGCAGACAGTCCCATGGTCCCACTGACCCAATAATGGTTGGATCAGTCTCCACTCCTGGCAAATCCAGTTTTGTCCCCCCTCCCTCAAGAGTGAGTCAGGTGTTCCTATAGTTGGAGTGGGATCCAAAGGGTCAGTCCAGGGTGTTTCTGATCCCAAGCTGTTCAGTGGTTGTGGTTTGTAGCTTGGGCATGCTTGGATTTTTTTCTTGTTTGTTTGTTTAGAGACCAGTAATGAGTGAGTACATTCCCTGATATCTTTCTGAGTTTGTGATACCTCGCTCAGGAGGATATTCTCCAAATCCATCCATTTGCCTGCAAATTTTAGGATATCATTTTTTCTTACTGCTGAGTAGTATTCCATTGTGTAGATGTGCCACAGTTTGTTAATTCATTCTTCAGTTGAAGGACATCTAGGTTCTTTCCAGGTTCTTGCTATTACACATAATGCTGCTATGAACATAGTTGAGTTAATACCTTTGGAGTATGACTGTGCATCATTAGGGTATACACCCAGAAGTGGTATTGCTGGGTCCTTGGGGAGATTGATTCTCAGTTTTCTGAGAAACCTCCATACTGTGTTCCAAAGTGGCTGAACAAGCTTACACTTCCACCAACAATGGAGGAGTGTTCCTCTTGCTCCGCATCCTCTCCAACATAGGCTGTCATCTGTTCCTTTTATCTTAGCCAATCTAACAGGTGTTAGGTGGTATCTCAAAGTTGTTTTGATTTGCATTTCTCTGATGGCTAAAGATGAAGAGCACTTTTTCAGGTGCCTTTCAGCCATTCGTAATTCCTCTGCTGAGAATTCCCTTTTTAGATCTGAACCCCATTTTTGGATTGGGTTATTAAAGGTTTTGGGCTCTAGATTCTTGAGCTCTTTATATATCTTAGAGATCAGTCCTCTATCACTTGTAGGGTTGGTGAAAATCTTTTCCCATTCTGTAGGCTGTCGTTTTGTCCTATTGACAGTGTCCTTGGCTTTACAGAAGCTTCTTAGCTTCAGGAGATCTCACTTATTGATTGTTGGTCTTAGTGTCTGTGCCATTGGTGTTATATTTAGGAAGTGGTCGCCTGTAAAGGCACATTTTCCAATAGTGCCATTTTTATTCAAGCCAACACTAGGTCATGGCTATCTGTGAAAATAAGAATAAGTATTTAAACTGCAGTTGGGGATTATTCTGGCCTAGGAACGGGGCAGTAGTAGGTTCTCCTTTATGGTCTATGACCTCACAGCCATAGGTAGGTTAAGTTTATAGTGCTAGGCATAAATTTCCTCCTATTGAGTAGGCCTTACATTCAATTAGATGGTTGTTGTTTAAGATATTTAATATTTTACAGCCTTATTAGGTAAAATTGACAAAATTTGTATACATTTACAAAGCATGTTATACTTCATAATTTGATTATTGAAGCTGAGATAATATGCCTGAGCATGTGTGTTTCATGATATATGTCAAAATATATCTCTTAGCAATTTACAGTTACATATTATATTAGATGCAGTGACCAAGCTATGTGATATATCACCACAATTTATTCAGAGTGTCTGTCTGAAACTTTGGAGCATTTAGCTTTTTAGTCAGCCCCCAGAAAGAAAACATTTTGTAATGGTATTAAACTCATTGAGGTCAGAGTACATCTGAAACTAAATTGCCTTTGCTTAAACTGAAAGGTTTTCCAGCTCTAAATTAACTGCCTTGGGAATTGTCTTCTTAAGTTCAGCTTCAGAGACACTCAGAAGTCTGTGCAACTGTGACTCAGAGGGATCAAAGTATATCCTCAAATGAAATTTAAAGTTGGCAGTGTCATCCATATTGCACCGGTTTTGTAAGCATGAAAGATTTAAGAATGAGGAGGTCATGTAGGCTAATGTTTTTTTTTTTTTTTTTTTTTTCTGGCTGTATTATGCCTAGGGTTAAGACCATACATTTTGAACTGTTTGATTCAGTTTTTTACCTCTGAGATGGAGGCCATGAAGCTGCAGGTGGTTCCAACCTCAAAGCCAGGTTATCAGGTGGTCAAACAAGAGGACCCTGAGTTTTCAGGACTCTATGGCACAGAATTTTAAATTGGATCTTATAATTTTTTTAATAGTTAATAGGGGAAAATGATTTAGAAGAAATCCAAAGTAATATAATTGATATTATAAAAGATTTGTTATAAAATATTTGCTTAGGAGTCTGTAAAACATACAGAGTAGAATTTAACTAAGGGAGTGCTACCCCTCAAATACTGTAAAGATTTGCTAACCAGGCCTGTTAGAGGCAAGGGAAATTGATGATGCTAGGATGTACATGTTTGTTCATCAAAATTGACCAGCTGCTCGGCTTATTCCAACCTCAAGGGGGCAGCACAGGGTCACAAATATCACCAGGCCTGGTCTGTCCTTAAGTCCCCGTGCTTTTATCAAAACAAACAAACAAACAAACAAACTCCATAATTCTTCCATGTGAGTAAGATGACCTTGGGTAACTATTCAGAACAGAACAACAGTGATGTACTTAAAAATAATTTTGGCACTATGTAATAATTTGCTGTGTAAATCTATCTGCGTAAACAGCAAGACTTCCAGTCTCTGTCACTGGATCAGGGACTTGAGAGAGATTTAAGAATGATAGACCATGGAAAATACACAAGCTGAGTGCATATGAGTTAGTAAACACTTCTGCTCAATGTGAACTCTTATTTGTGTGATTGCCTGAGTCAGCCAGCATGTTTAGGAACCAACATGTTTCATCTCTAAGTAGTAGAGTGATTTCTATATGGAGGCATATGCCACCATTCTATATGGCTATTTCTTTTTTTATTTATACTTTATTACTTATATTTACATTTATATTATTTACATTTATTCTTTTTTCTTTATAAAATAAAGTCTTTTTCTCCATGTATCCCCTTGCTCTCACTCCCTTCTCCCTCCATTTTTATTATATTCTACAATATTACTAAATATGTAGGAAACAGAATAAAAACCAGAAGTATGAAGAGCAGTGGAAAAAGATGCAGTGTTGGAACAGGTCCTTTCAAAGGTGACAGTATGTCTGTTGGACATAAGTCTGTTTTTTTCTGTATGACCTGCGGATGGGTAGCCTGGGTTTCCTATGTTGAGTGGTGCTCTCTGCACTTCAGTACCATCTTTTCTTTGCCCAAAAGAACGATTAGCTTTGCAATTTGTGGGCTAAGTTTTCTGGCATCCCTACCCTCCTCAGGTCACATACCCAGGAGAGCAGATAGGAAGCTCCCACAACCAGCCCAGCCACAGTTCATGGCTACAAAACTCCAAAGCTACTTCATATGGTGTTGTCTGCTTCCAGCCCTTGACAATGAAGGGCTGGAAGCAGACCTTTCATTTCTTGCTTCTCACCTCTGGCCACCTGAATTTTTGCATGTCACTGTCTGATCCTCCTGTTCTCCACAGCTCCTCTGGAGACTGCTGCTCACGTGGATGTGATAGCAGGTGCAATCGGGGTTTCCTGATGTGCCATGTCCCTGCTCTCAGACTTTTTCACAGAAAACTAATTTTTTTTTATTGCTGAATATATAAATGCTATTTTCTTTGAACTTCATATTTTAGTATTCAAACATCTTACTTACATTTAGTTATTCAATAGTAATGTTTTATTCTTTTTTTATTAAAAATGACAGAATTTTGTCTACAGATAACACATGTCCCAGACTTCACTTGTTGATTTCAGGCGAATATGCTTCACCTATCTGCTTCTAAAAAACTTTACTAGCAGTATACTTTCTGTTTCTCCTTGTCTATGTAATTTCATTGTTGGTGTGTGTGTGTGTGTGTGTGTGTGTGTGTGTGTGTGTGTGTGTGTGTGTTTATGCTTTAGGGACTAGCACATGCAATGTTCATGCTCAGTGCCTAAGACAAAACAAACCAGAACAGTATAAGTTGACTTTTGCTATATAATTGCCTCCAAACAAGAAAACCCAGTCCCAGCTGGTGCCACCTGTATGGAAACAGTCACGCAGGATGTGAGGTCATATTGCTAATCAGTCTTTTAGAAACACAAGATATGAACAGTGTTTACAGTATTTCCTGTAAGAAACTCATCCTGTTAAAAACTACTCCACACACATCTATATTTTTTGAGTATTCCAAATAAAGATTCTGTTATGTGATATCTATTCATAGTTTTAAAAATGAGAAAATAAGTATTTATTCTATTTCATGGACTTGAGTGTGTTTTTCTTGGGCTTTTCTTGGCAGGAGAAACTGAAATCCTAAAGTTATTTTATCTATAACGCAGATGAGCCTGAAATGGTAGAATATTAACAAGAGCATGGAGAAGTCATATCCAATTTTAATGACAGAAGTAAGCGACCTTGTAGTTGATGGGAATTGGTAGTGGGAGTATTAATATAATATCTCATCTTAATTAGGAAGAAAAACCCACAGTAAGTACTGCAGGAGGGAAGAGGCATCTGAAGCACCTCAGGTCTACTTCCCCTGGGAGGTAGACTGGAGGAGTGCTGGATTTGAGTCTGCAAAACTGCTATGGAATTTCATGAAGGTTGTGGCTACAGTGTCCTCAGCAACCTTACTCACCAAGATGTTTGAGTCCATTTCCTGATTACCTTTGGCTTCTATGCTCCTCTAGGAAAGTGGCAAAGGTTTTTGTGAGGGTTGGTGCCTGCTGAGATTCTTAATGTAGCATGTCACCCTTGGATACCCATACTCACACTCTCATACATACTGCCACCACCACCATCATAATCAACAACAAAATAATAAAATTCAGCAATCATTTAACCATTAATATATCTCAATATTAATGGTCTCAATGTTGTAATAAAAAGACAAAGACTAACAAAATAAATAAAAAACAGAATCAATTTTTCTCCTGTATCCAAGAAACATAGTTCACCATCAAAGACAGGCATTATCTCAGGGTAAAAGGTTGGGAAAAGATATCTCAAGCAAATAAGCTTAAGAAGCAAGCTGGTATAGTCACTTTAATATTTAACAAAAGAGACTTTAAAACAAAACAAATCAAAAGATGTGGGGAGGTAAATGGTATATTCACCAAAGAAAAAAGAATCCACCAAGATCATGATGTCTATTCCTCAAGCATGGAGGTATCAAAGTTGGTAAAAGAAACACTATTGTAGCCTAAATTATAGAATGACCCTCACACATTAATAGTAAAAGACTTCAATATTCCACTCTAACCAATGGTTAAGTCATTCAGACAACAACTGAACAGAGATGCTGGAGTATAGTCAGGAGTTTCTGTCCCACCACAAACTCTCAAATACCCAGCAGCTACATCCAAATTAATTGACTCAGAAGCTTACTATTATAGTAATTTCTGGGCTAGTAGCTCAAGAATATTACTAACTAGTTTTTACACTTAAATTAACCCATAATTCTTACTTATGTTTGTCCACATGGCTTAATAACTTCTCTGTCCAGCATTCTCATCTTGCTTCCCCTGCATCTGGCTGGTGACTGCTCATCTATCTATTCTCCTCTCAGAATTCTCCTAGTATAGCTGCCTTGCTGTACTTTATGCCTAACTACTGGCCAATCAGCATTTTATTAAACTAATACCACTGACAAATCTTTGTGGTATACAAGCTCATTATTCCATATTTTCTTTTTTTTTCTTTTAAAAACAAGAACCCCAAATCTAATCTTTGTATAATTTTTTCTTGATCATTATCCTTTACAACATGTAACCAAAACTTTAAACAAAAACAAATATCCATAATTCATTCTGGGCAGGTAAATGTGGGCATAGTTCTCTAAAGAATTTCCTGCTGGGGATCGGGTGCTCTCTGTGGAGTCCCAGTGCATTCTGGAGCAGGGGCAGCTGAACTCTGCCCCTGGTCACACCCACAGCTCCTGCTGAGGGAATCTGCACGGCTCCCCACTATGACCTCGAACTGAGCGAACTGAGCGAACCAACTGTAGGGGTCTCTGAGGGGCAGATTCGGACCCTGACCAGAGGTGAGGAGGGTTCGGCAGGCCTCAACGCCTGTATCCTGGCCTGGGAAGGAGAGTTGAGCTCCCATTGCTTCCGGTTCTGCTACCGGGACTGGGTGCTCTCTGCGGAGTCCCAGCCCACTCTGGAGCAGGGGCAGCTGAACTCTGCCCCTGGCCACACCCACAGCTCCTGCTGAGGGAATCTGCACGGCTCCCCACTACGACCTCGAACTGAGCGAACCAACAACTGCAGGGGTCTCTGAAAGACAGAATCAAACCCTGACCAGAGAGGTGACAGGAGTCACACAAACCCATGTGCCACAACTGACCAGGACCCATCTAATCGTGAACCAATGAAGCCATGGGCAAACGTCAGTGCAAGAAATTACATAATAATACAAAGGGAAACATGGTAACTCCAGAAGAGAGTGGCGATCTTACAAATACAAGACCTGAACTGAGCAATGAAGAGGAAACAGAAAGAAGCAACACCAAAAATTCCTTTTTGATGATCATCGAAGCTCTCAAAGAAGATATGAAAAAAAGCCTTAAAGAAATAGAAGAAAATACAAACAAAAAATTGGAAGAGATGAACAAATCTATGA
>PVIH01029049.1:0-14272 GCA_004025045.1 Sigmodon hispidus | reverse complement strand
TTGGGATCAGAAACACCCTGGACTGACCCTTCAAACCCCAGTCCAACTATAGGAACACCTGACTCACTCTTGGGGGGGGGGAAGAACTGGATTTGGCCAGAAGTGGAGACTGATCTAAGCATTATTGGGTCAGTGGGACCATAGGACTGTCTGCTCCCTGCCCAGGGAGGGGATGGGGAGTTGCAGAGAAGAAAAATGACCAGATGTGTTGGGAGGGGGAAGAGACCTTGAATAAGGATATACAGGGATGGAAAAAAAAAATTCAGAGGGAAAGATGAACACAAAAACATGTATGTGTAGCAATCTTATTTGTATTTCCACCCTTGATAAGCCATGCTTATCATTCTTATCCTCTGTATAGTTATTGTTAACTCTTCCATATTTTAAATTCTTTTTACTGTGCTTTTTTTTGATAAATACAAAATAAAGAAGGAAAAAAAAACAAAGAACAAAGCTCCTTTGAAATTAAAAATAATTTATTTAAATACTAAATGCAATGAAACATTTAAAAAAAAGAAAAACTATTCTGTTAAAACAGTCATGTAAGCATCACAAGTTATATACACAAATGCACACACATATGCACACACTCATGTTCACACAGCATCTGGGAACACAGAGACAAATTCAGTTTCCCCAGCTTGCCACCAACTACCAGTCACACACAAGTTAGGAGCAGTTGCCCTGAAAAACATGTTAAAATATATGGAAAATTATAAAGGCCAGCCAAAGACAACAAGACATCAGATGTGGCCAGGCCAGTGCATTCTCTCAGCAAGACAGTACTATGCACAGCAGACTTAGATGCAAGGACAAGAGAGGTGTCCCCAGAGAGATCCCAAGACATATGAGAACTCCGTACTGAATTGGAGGTCACCCTAGGAGGACAGGGGGACCAGGGAGCATTAGTAAGAGACAATAAAGTTTGAGTTATGATTCATATTGTGACCCCATTAGACACAGGGGCCAGTGATGCTCAGGGAAATGCAGGCTACAAGAATCTATCTGAGGCTGTAATTATCAGCCCATTTGTTTTCCACTGGTGACAGGAATGAAAGCACAGTAATTGGAGGAGAATTGTTCAAAGACTCAGACAAATCCGCAGCCTGCAATATTCCATATTTTACAGGGAACACACACAACCAGATGAACTCTGGAACACACTACAGCTCGTTACTTTTGACAGCTTGTGCCAGAAAACATGTATCGCCAAGTTATTCATCACCATTTATACCCAGATCATAAATCTTTATTCTGCAAAAGCCACACTTTGGATTTGGGGCAGACTGAAGTGTTTACTCTTTCTGGTTGTGTGCTGAAGAATGGCCTCTTGCTGTCATTCCCTGGGGACTCTTGTTCCTCAAGGAACCATTTTGCCCACTGGCTTGTGACTTGCTTTCCACAATACTGAAAGGATCCAGTTGCAGTGATCGTGAAAAAAAATTCACAAGCCCATTTTAACACACTTCTGAGGCAATTGTGTTGTCTAAAGCCCCTGCTGAGCTAGTTCACCAGTTCATTTATTATATAGAGCTATAAACTGTGCCAAATCCTAAAATCAACATTCTGAAATTACTAGGGAAATAAAATGACTATTTTCCAAACATTGCTGGGGTCTAAGAAATCAGTTTAAGACTGCAAGCAGAAGCTTGGAGCACTGGAGAGACGGCACAGCAGCTCCAAATATTTGCTGCTCTTACAGAGGATC
Source organism: Sigmodon hispidus (assembly GCA_004025045.1). Taxonomy (NCBI): domain Eukaryota; kingdom Metazoa; phylum Chordata; class Mammalia; order Rodentia; family Cricetidae; genus Sigmodon; species Sigmodon hispidus. The sequence goes on along the minus strand of PVIH01029049.1, from coordinate 12,564 downwards.
TGGGTTCAATTCCCAGCACCTACCTGGTGCCTCACAACCATCTGTAACTCCAGTTCAGGGTATCTGACACCCCCTTCTAGCCTCCATGGGTACCAAGTACTCAAATGATGCACAAGCATACATGCTAAACATCCATGCGCATCATTTTTTGAAAGACCAAAAGGAAGCTGTAAAGGTGGCTGTTAGAAGCCCTTACTCCTTTTACAGAGGACTAGAATTTGGTTCCCAGTGCCCCTGTCTGGCAGCTCACAACTGTCTGTGACTCCAGCTCCAAACAAATCAATGCCTTCTTCATGCTTCCATGAGCACTGACATCCATGCGCATGAGCACGAGCATATGTACACACACACACACACACACACACACACGTACCAACACCGACACCACCAACAACAAAAAGTAAAAAACAAACAAACAAACAAAAAAGTTTAAACAAAAGAAAGGAACTTTGGTTTCTTATGCAGCAGGTACCAAAAGCTTTATGAAAATATATCAAGTGCCATTGAATCCACCCCAAAACCTTGCCCAGTGGGCATGGGTACAGTGCCAAAGCTCTTTCCTCTGTAACTAGAGACCTCTGGCGTCCTGTGGTAATTTAGATTCAGGCTAGTCTGGCCCTCGGGCCTCCCAAGTGAATGTGTTGACATGACATCAGCTGGACTTCATAGAAACATACCATGACTCTTCGTAGCCAATGGATAGTCTAACCAAGACTTCTCAGGAAGTCTGAGGAAGCAAGCCCCCGCCCGCTCTGACTTCGCAATGTCCTCTGACTGGCTCTGCTATGCCAGTCAAAGTAGTTCCTGTTCCACATTGCTGTGGTTGGTCTGGGCCATGCAGGATTTGAAGGAATCCCATGTTCTGCCAGAATATCTCAACAAAGCCCCCTGTTCCAGTCCCTCCTTCAAGCCAACCCTCATCCCCAAAGCAAGTACAGAAAACAAAAGTATTTTGTGTACCTTCTAGAACGTCTTCCAGGTTCCCTGTCCTCAGTTCCAGTTTCTCTGAGGCCTACACATTTGCCAAGGTTTACTCCAGAAACTCACTGCTTTTACCTTTGTAGCCACGCCCCTCAACTCCCAGCATGCTTCTCTCTGCCCGGAAGTTTCTTTCCAGGTGTGGTATCTGAGCCTGGAACTCCACACAGCTGTGAAGGTCTCCTCACAGACCCTTCACAGAATCCTCACACTTTACCCAGCTCTTCACTGATTTCCTTGAAAATTTCTTTACTACTCACATCATCTTGTGTCCTAGACCTTGCCCCTTCCAAAATAGAAAACCATCCTCACAACCCAGCCTGTGATGGGTTGTCTAGAAACACTGACAAACTGACTGAGAGAACTACAGTAGCTTTGAGCAAGGGCGTCCGTGAACAGCACATAAGTAAAACAACATGTGTGGCAAGAATATTCCAGTGAATGTGGCAAAAGCCAAAGCCAGTGAAGAAGGTGGCAGTGGAGCCCGGCCAGAAAACACTCAAAACTCCCTACAGGAGGAGCAAACACTGAAATCCATTTATAGTAAATCCAGCCCAAGGCAATTTCACAAGCCTTCTGTGTTTTTATCCCCGTTTTGTTGAACTGGTTGTGTGTTTTATTGTTTTGGTGTGTGTGTGTGTGTGTGTGTGTGTGTGCGCGCGCGCGCATGTGGAAGGGGGGCTTGCATGCTTTTAAAAATACAGTAAACTATACAGAAAGTGACATTCATATTGTTTTTGCCCTATGCAGAGTATGGAGTTAAGACAGGGTCTGACTATGTGGCTTTGGCTGGTCTAGAACTTGCTATGTAGACCAGGTAGGCCTTGAACTGATACAGATTCCACTGCCTCCCAAATGCTGGGATTAACAGTGAGTGCCACCAATTCCTGTAATCAGTCCTTTCTAAATGGCTTAGTCTCTGTTCCTTGACTAGAAAGATTGCTCGCAGAATCCCACACAAGTGCCTCTGTTCTACATACTCCCATTCCTGGTTCCAGTTGCTTTGATGTAGATGTCACTTGAAAGCTACCAGTACGTGTTCCAGCCCTCTTCCAAAGCCAGGGGATTCTGATGCTCCTGAAGATCACCTCTGCATGAATGAAGTGAGATGTGAACTTAGGAGCCCTCTGGATTATTCAAGGATGCCTGGACCTCGCCCACCTATGTCCCCTTTTGACTTTATGAGTCAGCTCTGTTTTCTTCTGCAAGTTAGTTACCTTCTCCCATCCTGTCTCCAACCCTGTCCCAGTGATAGACCTCAGTATTCACACACACACACACACACACACACACACACACACACACACACGCACACACACGCACACACGCACACACACTTCTTATATTTCAACTGTGTTGAATAAAACTGGACCTGTGTGTCCCACAGAGTAAAGAGTGACTGACAATAACTTCCCAGGCTTAGTTACAAATGGTCCTGCAGCTTGTACATAAGTTTATTAGAAGTCTCACCACCCTAAAATAATAACACAGTACACCACACATGAGGAAAATGTGGAAACACTAGGGAGTGAGAGCAAGGAGACAGAGGGGGAGGGGGAGAGATGGAGATATGCCTGGGAAGCCACAGCTCTCCACTGTTCTCACCATCTGACCAAGGCCCCACATACTATGTCCCTCTGACTTTCATCTGTATTGTAGACTCATGATTGCCCGGACTGTGTTCCTCCAAAAATTTATTTGTTAAACCCTAATTCTCATTGCCTGGGAATGGGGATTATATTTGGAGAGAATCTTGTAAAGGATGATTTAGTAAAAATGAGGTCAGGAGAGTAAATCCTAATCCAAAAGGGCTGCTGTCTTTATCCTAGGTGGAGATTAAGACTCAGACTGTGTAAGAGCACAGGGAGAAGGCACTGCCAGCCAGCAAGAGAGACTGCAGGGAGTCCAGTCCTGCCCGCACCTTGACCGCCCATGGGCAAGAGAGGAAATGCATCTATAGTTTCAGTCCCCAGTTTGTGGTGCTGTGTTATGGCACTCCTAAAAAACTGATCACCAATAACAAATGAACATTGGCATCTTAAGCTAATAAAATCTAGGGGTAATTTGATACATAACACTTTGTAAGCAAAAGACTATGATCTTTCAAAAATCAGGAAATGACAGTGATGTAAAACTTACATTCTTCTTCCCAGAGCGCTGCTGATATTTTACCAGAATCCCCTGGAGGGGAGACTGCAGGGACTGTGTGAGTACCTGCATAGACTCAGAAGCAAGGGAACCTGTGATGAACAGCCATACCTTCAACATCCCAGCCTTCCGGACTGCTATAAAAATGAAGAAGTTAATTGCCAAGCTATAAAAATGCAATGGCTATTAGGTTCTCCTTGCACTGCCGTCTGTTAGGATCCTAACAACTGCAGAATTGGGTAAAACAAATGTGCTTTGCAGCTGCCTGGCTTACACACTGCTAAAGGTTAATTGGATTCCATTTGAGAATCTGTGCATCTCGTAGGAGAGTGGATGTGTTCAAGACCACAAAAGGTGTGTGACCCCCCAGAGAATATTCCATTTGCCCTGGGACCGAAGTTGCACACTACCTGTCCCAGAATTAAAGAGAATGCCACTGTCAGGTCCTGAGCTGTTATCTCCCAAAGTTTTAAGCTACCCACCAGCAATGAACAGGTGTCCCTGCTCATTCATCTGAAATTGTCGAGGCCTCTGAGACATGTCTCTTTGTAGGGAAAATCCAAGAAGCCTGGAGTCAGCTGAGATTTACTGGGTTATTTCACTACTGTGAGTGCATTCAGAATTGCCAGTCCTGTGAGAAACCCACAGTGGCTGTGTCACAGAAAGCTGGATGTTGGTCAAACCTCCAACAAGATTCAGGTGCCAGCATGTCTATCTGCATATGTAAACTAATTCACAGCTTCTAGCAGTGAGGTGACAGAACCTTCTGTAGAATTGTTCTCAGCATGAGGACCAGTGTTCTCCACTGTCTCTGTGGTTTGAGATCTGCACTCACCTAGCAAGAGGAAGGTAGCCATGACGACTATTTGATCCTATATGTTTAAAACCCACTTAAGAGCTGGAGAGGCAGCTCAGTCGGTAAAGTGCTTGGCACACAAGAACAAGAGCATTGACCCTCAAGACCCCATGGAATCGGATCCCCAGGACTCATGTTAAAAATAAACAAATAAACAAATAAGCCATGTGTAGTAGTGCCTACTTGTAATCCCAGCAGAGAAAAGGGAGGGTTGGGAGACTGTCTGGGTCTCAGTGGGTAACCACGTGTCTAGTCTACTTTGTGAATTCCAAGCCTGAGAGACCCTATTGCATGAAACAAGATAGATACCCAGGGTTTTTCTCTGACTTCTTCATATTACAGGTACCTGCACACAGCACTCACCCTACTCAAATGTTCCAATACAAGTGTAGGTATTTGTGCAGCTCAGATGGAAAGAAATCTTGGCTGTCAGGAGCCCAGGCATACTGAGCACTCAGCTCAAATGGAAAGTGTTCAGGCAGTCAGGGCCAATGAACACCACAGGCCACAGTAAGCCTAGGTGGCAGCTTACAGCCCTGCTTCAGGGAAAGGCTTCCCAATGGAAACAGCTCTGCTTGGCCAGGGGAGGCCTCCGGGAGAAGATGTTACAGTCCTGCTCTGGTTTCCCAGGGCGCTCTGTTCAGGGAATGGAACACCGCCCGGCAGTGAGAGTGTCACAGCTTCGCCCTCTCAGCTGCTCTGTCCAGGCTCAGTCGCTGCTGCTGCTCCAGAGGTTTATTGGGAGGGAAGGGTCAGGAGAGGGTGGCTGGGCAGCCCGGGGTAGGAGAAGACAGCTGGGAAAAGACTGCAAAGCAGGACTTATATAGGGCTTCTTGGGGGCGGAACTTTCTCGGGAGACTTCCACGGTAGGATTTATTCCTGGTTTTTTGTTTTGTTTTGTTTTGTTTTGTTTTGTTTTGTTTTGTTTTTTTGAGGGAGGGAGGTTGTTTGTTTGTTTGACCCTGATTTGGTTTTGGTTTCAGGGCCAAATGTTTTGTTGTTTTGTTTTGTTTTTGTTTTCCTCACTGACTCTTGGGCTTTTGAGTTCCAATTTCAGGGCCAGGGCACATCTCTTTCACTGGCTCTGAGTCCAGAGCCAAGGTGGATTTCTTTGGCTGGACACTTTTCCCTATACCCAGCACAGGCCCCCAGATGCATGTAACCTTCCTTAGAGAGTCCACTCTGAAATGAGTCAGTTAAATAATGAATGTCAAATTTCACTGATAATTTACATAATTTCCTGTATCTCCTAAATGGATCCAACCTCTCCACAAGCAGATGGCTCTCACTCAGGAAGCATTTTCAGCCTCAATTTCCTTTGCTAAATACAATGGATGCTAAACTGAAGGCACTAGGCTTGGTAGAAATCATCACGGGCAAAGCCACTAGATGTGAGAACGGCTATTTGGTTAGGGTTGTCTCAGGAGATTCCTTGGTTTGGAAAAACTGGAACCCAAGGGAAACTGGGCATGGAACAGACAATATAGGAACTTGGGGTAGAGACCTAAGAAACACTCATCAGGACTCTTACACTTGGGTCATGAGCCCTGAACTGCTCTTTCTCGGGGTGAACTTCTCACCATAAAAAAGGAGCTTCAAAAGCCAAGAATTTATCCCCTAGTCTCCAGAGCTTGTGATCCCATCTCTAGACCCTAAAATTGTTTGATTAAATTTTCTAGACCTCCTTCTGGAGCCACCACCAGCCTTACACACACACACACACACACACACACACACACACACACACACACACCACTTCTGTGCACTACAGAGGTCTGGTGCTGTTTACAGCTCTACCACTAGGTTGCAAAGGATGCTGAGGGGTGTGTGTCTACAGAACAGAACAGAGGCCCCTGGGGACAGACACAGAAAGGCTTCAGGCTCTTTCTAGACTCCACAGAACTTCTAAAATGACGCAGAACATTAAATCACAAAGCATCATGGAGACTTCTAAAAAGCCTCTCGCCATTTTTATTAGTCTATCACCACCGGGACAAAGAAGTGAGCGTTGTTTTTCTATTTGATCTTGCTGTTCCCTTCCTATTCTAGGTGGATGTTCTCTTCCTTGTTTTAAAACCAAACCCCGCCCGTCTGTCTCCTCATTTCCTAGGCTGCCAGACACTGACCTTTGGTGGAAAAACAGCAGACTTCATCTAAGCACTTGTTTCTGAATTGCTAGCTGTTTGTGAATAATATGGGTTCTTCCTGTCTGCCACGAGCCCTGGACACTGCGCAGGCTGAGCCGTCTGACCTGTGGAATCTTCAATTCATTTCCACTTCTCTGGTGACCCTCGGAGGGGCGGTGGGGACTCATCACCCCCTTTTATTCCCCAGAGGATGTATTTCAGAACCAACCCAGATTGCCTTCCAGATGGGGACGATAAAAGGATTTGAATCCAGTCACATGGTTAAATTAAGAAGCAGTCAGAAATAGAACAAAATGAAATGGGGGCTGGGGTTTGGGGGAGAAAATAGTACCCTTTGTGGGCGAGCCAGAGCTCAGTGATGCAGGCCCATGCTGCCTGAGATCTAATTTGCAATGCCACAAAGAAGTCTCTGCTCCACATTTCCTCTGCTCCTCAGTTTTTGTTCCTCAGCAGAAGCCACTGAGGCTGGCGAAGATCCCAGACAGGCCGTTAGATCGAAAGAGCAGAGGGGGAGAGGGACCTCTAGTGTTGAGCTACATCTCTGTCGCCCACTGCCACTGTTCCCTTCCAGAGTCATCTATTAGTCACTAAATATTATGACACTGCTTTTCTGAGGGATAATCTCCATTTAAATTTTAAAAGCAGAAGATGAAGTTTTTTTTTTTCCTTTCTAGATAACTAAAAAGTTTGAGAATGGCAAAATATGTGAACACACTAGTTTAAAGAAGACGTCCTGAAAGTATCACATGACCAAAATGTATTATTAAGCATCCATTAAGGTGCTCAGTAGTTAAAAACACTTGCTGCTCTTCAGATGACCTGGGTTCAGTTCTTAGCACCCACATCAGGAAGTTCCCAACCACCTGGAACTCCAACTCCGGAGATTCAACATCCTCTTCTGGACTCAGTCATCACCAGGAGCACACATGGTACACAGGCAAAAAAAGCAAACATATAACATAGAAATAAATTTATTAAACCTTTGACCTTATCATAGGGACTAAAAGTCATTTCAATAAGTCTTGAACAGGAAAACACAATCAAAATACCAGTTATCAATAGGTTCCTGATGAGTGATGAAGACTTTTCATGTCTAACAGAAAAATACTGACAGAGCAAACCCCCTCTTACAGCAGCACCTGGCCAATCTCCAACTACAGAGATGGCAGCTACTCATATGCAAATGCATCCACAGGCACCCAGCTAGAATGGGGACAAGAAGAGATGTTACACCAGTGCTTCCGAGACAGATGGGAGTTGGATAGGCCAGATAAACTGGGGAGAATGTACTAGAACAAGAGAGGTGAAAAGTCCAAGTTCAGAGGCACTGGGAAATCCTTGGTCTTGCTCCCCATCAGGCCAATATGGTTTGCTATAGGACACAGGTAGGGAAGGTAAACGAAGATGAAAGCAACAGTCCCTCCTTTCTGGAGATGATTCTTGACTGTTGATTCATTCAAATAATTTGCAAAGTATCTTCTGTTATCAGGGCCTTCTGGCTCAGAGGTCACTGTCAGCTTCTGTCACCATCACAAATGTCTGAGATGATCAATTTACAAAGAAAAAGGTTTATTTGGGTTTGGGGTTTGGGTTGGTTGCTCTATTGCTCTGGGGTCTGTTGCAAGTCAACACGTCATGGAAAAGGGTGTGTGATAGAACAGAGCTATAGTGCAGAGCAGCAGAAAGAGAACGGGGCTGGGGAGGGAAGGGGGCTGGCTCCCACCCACTGTCCCTTTCAAAGGCATAATTTAGCAATTCTCACTAGAGTTGGGCTTCTGGTGTGCACCTTTAATCTCAGCACTTCAAGAGAACAAACAGAGGAGTGCTGTGAGTTCAAGACCAGCTGGATGACCTATCAAGTATCTGGTAGCCTAAGCTATATACCAAGACCTTGTCTTAAAAACAAAATGAGCAAGCAAAATATCTTCTAGTAGGCTCTCCCTATTAAAGCTTCTATTGCCTCCCTATAGTGCCACACAGGAAGCCAAGCCTCCACCATATGGGCCTTTTAGAACACCAGTGTAGCTGCAAATTATAATAGCTACTGAGATCAAGACATGGTTAGAATCCACGAGACACCCTCTGTCTGGAAAATGAAGCAGTTAATTTTCATTATCAACTGGACTGGATTTAGAATTACCTAGCAGACACACCTCTGGGCATGTCTGTGAATGTGTTTCCAGAAAAGTTTAACTAGTGAAGAAGACTCAGGTTGAATATGGGCATCACTATCAATAGATAGCATCCCAGGCTGTGTAAAAAGGAAGAAATAGGGGAAATAGCAATCAGAACAGCACAAAATCCATCTCTTTCTGCTTTCAGGCTGTGGAACCAATGGAAGCAGCTGGCTCACACCTCTGCCACTACAACTAAAGTCATTTCACCTCTCTGCCTTCTCTGCTCTCAAGGACTGTATCTGTGGTGATATATCGAATATTAAATAATATTAAACAATATACACCACATACTTCCTTTCTCAAACCCTTCCTTGGGTTGCATTTATCATACATTTTACCACAGTAGCAACAACAACAAAAACATTCCTGGAAGGTAAACCAGCACCCAAAATACTGTCAGATAAGGACAACCAGAGAGCTGTGTGGTTTTATCCACAGTGGCAGATCAGCTGCATCTGATGCAGGAATTCACAAGGAGAAGGCACTTGGGTTTACTCTTCAAAGAAGGATAGTTCCTAGAATTGAGGAGAGGAATCGAGGGACAATGAGGAAGACTCTGGGAGTAGTTGGGGGTGGAGGGAGTCAGGCCTCTCTGCATGCATCATCACAAGGAAGTCTATCTGACCAGACTCCACCTAGAGAGTCTAGAGTCTCTCCTGATGAGTCACACGATGGAACTAGAGGAGATGCAAACAGAACGTCCTGGGAACATGCATGGGCAGATCTGCAGGCCTTCTGACAGGACGAGAAAAGGGAGCTGAAAAATTATGCAAATGCATTCCTTTAAAATCTGACAGATGACCACAGGAAGCATATGTCGGAGAGGCACAATAGTTCATTTTGCGTTGACTGAAGTCACATTTTGTTGAGGAGTTCTTGTCTTGGATTTTTGAGAATTCCTCCAACTAGGAAAGATCTGGCATGACTTTTATTGGAATTACAAATTTTTGTCATTATTCACTAGAACTAATGAGAATAGTATCCATAAAACTGTAATTAACTACGATGCACTCAGAACACAGAGCATTTAGATATTTCATGAGCACACCTGTGAGATGGACTCCTGGGCTTTTATCTTTTTTTCTAATTTTTTTATTCTTTTACAGTTTCAATATATATATATAACCTCAGTAGTTTCACACTTCTCATTCCCCTCCCCCTTTTTTTTAATAGAACTAGGTATAATGGTAGGAACCTCAACTCCAACCAGAAAGCACTTGGTTACTCAGATAACATTTATGCCACTTCTGCACCAAAGAGTACATCTTGCCTGACAGGTTTTATTGTAGCTTACAGAATTCACAGCTCAATAAGACTGTTGGTGACTTTTCTTGCAGCCTCCATAGCACCTCTGGCTCTCTGAAAGGTAACCAACAGGGAGAAAACTTTCAACTCAATTCCAGCTATATTTTTTGATGTCCTGTGACCCAAGTATGTGATATCTTCAGCAGCAATATAGCTTTCAAGTTCTAGTGAGTAATATCAATAGCTTAGATTGTCTGGAGAGACTTCTCAAGACTTCTTAACCAATAGTTCATAGAGGAATATCCCACACTTAGTATTGAGATTTTTATTTAATAATTCATGGCTTCTAGGAGCAGTATTATCCTCCTTTGGAAGATGTCTCTATTTAAACTATTTTAGATTGTATTTTTAATAAGCTTACAAAAGAGTAGGTTTCCATGGCGTTTACACATGTCCTCAGTTTGGGTTGCTATTGCCATCCTCCCTTCCCACCTTCCATCCCCACCCACCTCACTGTTCAGCATTTTCACCCCAGAACCGCCATCTACTTTCACATCCAATGTGTTTATTCTACCTCTGTTAAAACATTTATTCCCAATGGTGTCCTTCTGTCTCTCCAGCCTTTACTTACACTCAAAGTTAAACACATCACTCTAAAATTCTCGCAAGAGGAGACACATGCCGCGGTTGTCTTCCTGAGCCTGGCTTACCTTACACAGCCTAATATTTTCCAGTTTCACCTATTTCCCTAAAATTTCCACAACTTGATTTTTCTTTACAACCGAATAAGATTCCATTTTATATGTTTGTGTATAAGTGGTTGCATGTGTGCATGCATGTGTGTGTGTGCGTGCTTGTGAGTGTGTGTGTGCGTGTGTGTGTGTTTGTCTGGGGGCAGGGAGAAAAAGAGTCTTTTATTATCCACTTACCCACTGATAGACATCTAGACTATTTCCTCACTGTTGTGAATAGATGAACTACTGTGAACTCAAAGCTAGGATGTTAGCCAAAATTCATATAGAAAAGGATTTGGGATTTTTTTCAGGCGCTTAAGCCACATTTTTCCCTCTATGCAATCTCATGTTCCTCTAATCCAAGTCCCTTGCTCAAATGATGCCAATAGTGAACATACAGCCAGAGAAAGTGTCACTTTATATCTTTTTTACAATGCATTAAATGAAACTTGGAAAGAATTCGGTGCTAATGGTAGGATGTGATCTACTTCATACACCAGGCACAACCCAAAAGATAACAAGAAGGCCAAACTGAAAGTAAAACTTACAATGTAGATCCTGCCCCTTCAGATGGCATCAGTCATCAGCATATACAATGTAGATCCTGCCCCCTTCTTCAGATGGCATCAGTCATCAGCATATACAATGTAGATCCTGCCCCTTCCTTCAGATGACATCAGTCATCAGCATATACAATGTAGATCCTGCCCCTTCAGATGACATCAGTCATCAGCATATACAATGTAGATCCCTGCCCCTTCAGATGACATCAGTCATCAGCATATACAATGTAGATCCTGCTCCTTCCTTCAGATGACATCAGTCATCAGCATATATGGTACGGGAGCCAACTAGAGGCACTAAAGCTGGAGGGAAGGATAGAATGTTCACGAGAGAGACGGGATTATCTTTTCACATCACTCTCATTATATCCCTTTGAGCTAGCCCTAACTTACACCCATTTTCTTCTCAGCATGACAGCTGGTATCAGGAAAACCTTAAAATACTCTGAGACTCTGGAAACCAGGACAGACCCTGGCTTCTTGTCAATGACAGAATTCTGTATTCTCGTGGGAAAAGAAGACATCCTGGAGAAGCACATATTCATGCCGTCTTCATCTTGCTCCCACCTTGTTTTTATAGTTTGGAGTCTCTAGAAGGCTAGTATCTATGTTGTTGCTACTCCTCAGAGCAATTTCACCAACATTAAAAGACATTGCAGCTAGTCTTTCCTGGCCTCTGACCATCAGGTCCCAAAGTCAGGGGTGAGATAGCAGAAGATGCTTTCTCTGCTTCTTCATGTAGCAGACAGGAGACTCAGAACCAAGGCCAGGGGACACAATTCTATTATTGTGTTATTCAATACATTCCCAACAAAATCAACTTCCTTTTTCTTCTTCCATGCCTCTTCTGGGTCCTTCTTCCTTCTTGGCTTTGATTTTCTGTGGCTTCCATCCCTCCCCTAGAAGACTTTCAGGACCTGCACACTGGCCACCCCAAAGGCTAATGTAATAGTTCATACTTGCTGCCGCAAAAAATCTGTTTCAGAAAGGTCACCCTTCAGCACCCAGATCTTCCCCAGAGCCTTTTTTTCTCACTTTAGTGTTTCTTGGTGACTAAATTCTGCAAGCAAAAATTGCTTCCCACATTGAACAGCTCCATTTCTACTCAAATAGGCAGCAGGAAGTAGCCAACCCATGACGTAATTGATCATTTACTATTGTAAAGATCCCTACATCCCCGTGCTTGTCATTAATCACACTGGCAAATAATAGAATGGCAAAGAAGGATTGCTGTTATTAATAAAACATGTCAGCCGAGGACTGAACCAACCAAACATAGCCACCGGGAACTGCTATATTGCCTTATTATCTCTGAATGATTGTCCAGCTGGTAGATTGAAGCACTGTGCTCACAAACAAAAGGTTATCCATGGAGGGACACCCCAGACCCCAAGAAGACTGATGGCGGGGCTCATACTCCTGGCACAAGGACATCTCCTAGTTATGAAATTCAATATTATAAAAGGCTGATTAGTTAAACAGAAGGTCAGTTTATTACTATGCAGTAAAATGCTAGATATTCTTTTTTTTTTCCTTCTTTATTTTGTATTTATCAAAAAAAACACAGTAAAAAAAAGAATTTAAAATGTGGAAGGGTTAACAATAACTATACAGAGGATAAGAATCATAAGCATGGCTTATCAAGGGTGGAAATACAAATAAGATTGCTACACCTATATTTTCTTTGTGTTCATCTTTCCCTCTGAATTTTTTTTT